>LVTN01000613.1:74409-120240 GCA_001649415.1 Musa itinerans | reverse complement strand
TTTTTTAAATTTCTTCGCACTGCATTTTTTTATGCTACTACTGGATTTTACCTCTCTGAATGCTTCTTTTGCATTTAAAGAACAGAACCTGGCAGATTCAGAAGCTTTCTAATGGATTTTGCTTACCCGAAGATTTCGAGTTCCAGTAGCGCAAGAGACATTTGGCCGCCTACTGTCAGGGCCGGTGATCAGGTGGCGAGTAACCACTGGCATGACGTCGTAGATGTTCCATCCGATGCAGCTGCTGCGGTGCACGGAGCCGTAGCCGGAGCCGGATCCCATCCATACTCTCAAGGTTCGACAGGCCAAATTCTCTACTCTTCCCCAGAGTTTCCGCCCGGTGAGTGTCTCGGAGGAGCCTCGGATGCCAGCTGTGCTCTCTCTCTTCTGTCAACTCGGCCATGGGGCGATCACACATCCAGAAGCCGCCGACTCCCGACTATTTCCGCAAGCGGTGGCCTGAACGCCTCCTCCTCCTCCTCCTCCTCCATCTTGGCTCATTCCTTGGTCTCCAACAATCAGATGGCCAACTCCGCGGGTTTTGGACACCAAGGAAGCAGGAATAGTTCGCATGAGATGGGGATGGATGCGGCAGGTGGTGCTCATTTTTCAGGTGAACTGGAGTTAGCCCTGCAGGGAAACGGGCAGTGCCTCGGCCATGGCTTGTTGGGGGGCAGGGAATACGATCACTCAGGTCATATCATGCACTGGTCTCTCTAGACCTTGCCGCCATCATTTTGCTCCGAGAATTCTGAACGCTATGGGTTGGGATTTTAGTGTCAGCATCACACACAATTTTGTGTCCCAGTCTATTTATTCATCGAGAGGCCAAGACTTGTGTGTGTGTGTGTGCGCGCGCCTCGTAATTAATTCTGTAGCTTTGGGGTTTGACTTTTTCTTCTTTCTTTTTCCATGAAATTGATTGTAAAAGATGATGCTAATGTAGTCTCATCTCCTTTAGACTATCAATCGAGCATTTCTTTCTTTTGCAGCCACCATGTCTTCGGCTTTGCTTCCTTGAAAAAGAGTGGAGTTGGTTGGGAACCGACTCTTTTGAGAACGTTCTACGCTCACCATTGCAGATTATATGCACCGTCGAATAGTAGTTATCAAAGGGAGATGGGTTGGGCGGAGGGAGTTTAATGACATAGCAGCCGATTTCCAAGGCTCTCCTTCGAACTCTGAAAGAGAATGCCTGGAAGAAGCGAGCTAAATAGCCGCACCATACCATCCAGGAATGCTGAATAATTAATTCATCCGCACCCATCACGTGACGCATCATCATCATCAACTCTCACCACACCGCCATCCATTCATTTGGAAAGCTTACTCTCATCAGCTGCATGATTCTCTGTTTGATGATATTGTCAGCAAAACTGATGTGCCAGTTACAATTTGGCTTGTGCAATGATGAGCCACAAAAGCTGATGGACTTCTCCCGGTGGTCAGTTTATTTTATCAGCTGCACTAGTAGCAACCCCCCCCCCCCCCCCACCCCCCCCTTTTGGCATCTGAAGAAGGCTGGCAGATCGCAATTGTTTATGTTCCAGAACCTAGATTCTTGCTCACAAGTAAAAAAATTTACAAAAATTTCGATAGGACTGCCAGCACTGGCTTCTGATAAAATACACAGCATCGGTTATCAATTTCCACCTTTGAGGACTGAGACCGACAACTACTTTGGCCTCCTCATAAATGTGTTCTTTAGAATCACTATTTGATGAATTAGATAGATGATACCGTTCACTATATCTAGGGCCATTGACAATTTGTGCAATCTGCTCCAAGAGCTCAGAGTTGGTCGCTAACTTGGACCACCACCGTATAACCAGTCTGGTAACAAGGTTCATCCCACTCGAAGATGAATCATCTTTTCAGTTGTGTGAGTAAGAGTGTGCCGATGCCGTTCTGATCAATGACCCCTCTCATAGGCAGAACCACTATCAAGACGATAATCTTGTTAGTGGAACAATCAGTGAGACATGCTACATATTGAACATCACTCTCTATTTGTTCCACAGATTGACATCAGATCGACTTGGGGGCACTTAGCATTTGGAACTTGTAACAACGATAAAGAGGCTCTGCAAGTTGTTTGTGATCTTCATCGCTTGTGATCAGTGATCTTCATCGCTTGGTCCGGGACAATTAGTTGCCAATTCCTCTGCCGACTCATACTGAAAAAAAGCAAAATATGCCTGTTTTAGCATTTGGTCAAGTGGTATATACGAGATACAGAGTCCTAAATTCTAAAATTCCTGCAATGAAAGCAGAAAAAAGAAAATGCATATCTCATCGGTACATGCTAATGCATAAACTTTCTGAAATATTTCTGAGCTTGCCATCTTATTCATAGATATCTGATTGCAGCTCCATTAGTCTCAGGTGCAGAAATGCAATCTCTCTTTTCTCAACAGTGAGCATGTGCATATTAGATTTGTCAAGAAAATAGCATATTGAAGACTTTCGCTAACCTGAGATCCACAGTAGAGGCAGTATCGGTGTTCATCTCTCAGCTTTGTCAGTATATCATGCAAATTCTGTAAAAATAAAAAAAAAAAAAAAAGACAAGCTAGTCAGTTTGTCAGATTCAAAACCATGGATGAAGAATGTTCCAAAAAATATTTTAAAACATTAAAACAGGACAACCCCCAATTGATACACACAAAAATTACAGAGATATGATTTACCCTCAATTCATGAAATTAAATGATGGCCTTTAAATCTTGATCTTTACTATCTCTAGATATTCTTCTGATTGCAGCAGATCTTACCATGTTGCTGCTTTACATAACAAAAACATCTGTAACAGACATATAACAGCTTATACGGCTGCCGTATGAACACACTTTAATTTGTCCAGATTTACTCCAGTTCATGGCATTTTAGACTTCTCTTTGTGTTGTGGTTTGAGGATAATGATCGAAGATCTACTTATGGAAGATAAAGGTCCTGGAAATCAAGGAAATAGAAGGCTATGAAGGACAACAATCTTATCAAAACATCAGTTGATATCAAAACATGTGACTTTGAACTGCACTGTTATCTGCCAAGAAAATCCCTCTATAGCCAATTTCATGGCATCGTCATTGGAAGGCTTAAAATCGGTTGCAACTGGTTAGACTAGGAATTTTTGGCCAATTCCAGAAAAAAAACCTCTACATCAAAAGAAAAAGAGTACAGGTAGGAGCAGGATATGAGAAACAAATGCAAAAGGAGAAGAGCCACGGTTGTTCCATTTCTGGTCACATCATCATCCACCACCACCTTAGTGTTGATTTACGCTTTGCCACAGTTGTCACATTCAGTTGTTTGTGACCATCGCTGCAACATTAAATGTCAACTGGAGCAGGTAAAGTGGTGAGACCGTGAGAATACGAAATGGAGTGGTTGGGTCACAAATCTTGTTGCTGGATGTATTTAGAGAATAAGATAGAAAGGTTTGATGCAATCCAAGCTCGATTAACCTTATGCAGGAATCTGTATTAAGACAAATATAATTTTCCAAATTTGTATGTACAAGGAGACCTGTCATAGTCTCCACATGACATTTTCACAAATAGAAGTGTTATTAGGTTTTATTTTAGTCTGGATGGGGTTCATTTGATTGCACAACCCCCACATAAACTAGGAGCCATAGATTACATGGAGCTAAGAGCAGAGTGGGTTTATCTATAAAACAGGTATGATAGCTCTGTAAAATCAGAAAGGCTGAACAGTTGCCAAAGCTAATTATGTGGCTGCAGGCCCTTTATGCATTTTTGTTTTTTTGCCTCTGTTTTCCGTAATTTTTCTAGAAGATCAACTGCTTCTGCTTTATAATAGTGATCCAGTTGCCATTTTTCGCTTGAACCAGATTGAATTAATGTCTTCTTGTTCAGGTTCGATAATGTGAATATTCTTGCAAACCCGCATCAATTCGATATATGATGGGAGACTAACAAGATAAGTATCTTTTGATGATAATGCTAGGCCAATCATGTACAATCAGTTTCTATGAGCTATTTATCGCTTAGTAAAGGTTGCCTTAAAATTCACCGCAGAAAACCATATGCAACCTTAAGGTGACAGATCTAGTGTTGAGCTTTAACAACCTACAACAACAACAATAACAAGCTATATAATCTCAAATTGTCAGATACATGGATATTTTCTCATAATTGTAAGCTCATAACAGCCTCTCTACCTAATATACACAGAAAGGCAAAACCCCAATAATACCCTACAATGAGCACTGGATTGTATAGCCATAAGCTTAAATTTGCAATTAACCTCCCTTTTCAATGAATAAATAGTTCTAGAAGCAGTCATAGCAGTTCAGTGGCAAAAAAAATATTATATCAAATCCTTCTATTTATGCTTTCCCATTTGCTTCTTGATTGTTAACATAAAAGGGGAGCGTAAACAAACGGAATTAGATCAAAATAAGCATGTGGTGCATATTCAAATATGAATAAATAGCAAGATGGAAAATAAAGGTTAATCATGTTGTGAACTTTTTACCTCTTCAGTGATTACTTCCTCTTCTTCCTCGGCCTCCTCCGGCTTCTCCTCCTCAACGTCGTCCTTTGGGGTCTCGACCACCTCCCTCTTCTCCAACTGCGCCAAAGCAGCCTCTGCCTTGCGGTAATCTCCAACGATTCTCCGACTCCTCCAATGCGTCTTCTGCCGTGACCCGAACTCTGCCACCATCTCCTCCTCTCTCTTCCGCTTCCTCTCTTCCGCAGCCCTCTCCTTCCTCACCGCGTCCTCCTCGACACCAATCCCTGCCCTGGACCGCCGAATCTGGAGCCCCACCGGCTCCGCCCGCCCGCCGCCGTCCTTCCCCAGCGCCGACCCGGGCGTGTACCCCATCATCTTCAGCATCCTGAACCCCACATTGGAGGCCGGGATTTCCGACTCGAGGCTCGCCCTCGTGCGCTCGTCCTCCTCCCGCTGCTTCCGCTCCCTCTCGAGCCTCCGCTGCTCCTGCCAGCTGAGGCCCTTGGGCCACTTGGGCTTCGGCCTCGGCTTCGGCTCCGGCTGGTTCTGCTTCGCCTTCGAGCCAAACTTGTGCCGGTCAGCAGAGGCGATTAGGGTTAAAGCTGGAATCTTTTTACGAAGAACAACGCGAAGATGGAGGGGGGGTCAGGGTTAAAATTACCTTCTTCGTATCAGTATCGAGTTCGGCAGGGAGGAAGAGAGAGAGATCGCCCATGTAGTCGTCGCCGTCACCGCCATCCCCGTCTCGTCCAGCCATCGACGAGCGTCAAGAGGAGAGGAGAGGAGAGGAGCCTCTGGGCTATGGAGAACCACCGCTAAGAGGGCTGTAACCACGATGTGGGCTTCGGTTCATATGGCCTTTTGGGCATCGTGAAGCGGTATCTTCTTCGTCATCTAAGTCGTAAGGGTCACAACGTTTTTAGAACTCTTTTTGCAACAGATAATTCATGTTTATTTCGGTAATTGTGTAATGAAATTACTACAAAACCCTTTATACTGTAGTCACTCGTTGCCACGCATAGGGTTATTTTCGTCAAAATGGCGAATGGTTGGAAACATATCTAGTATTTGGAATTTTAAAAAATATACTTTGCCCGTCGGTGGACATGCATCGTGATTGTAGAATAATCAAAGGGCCCATGTCTACGCCAATATGGTCAACGATTGATTTTGCACGTAGTTGAAAAAAAAGTTACTTGATCAATATTTCTCTACCTACAAGGAATGGACAAAGGGCATCAATGATATAAAATGTAAAATCTGATAAAGAAAATAGCATGATCAAAGTGAAAACCAATCCTTTTAATTTTTTATTTTTTGAGCTTCTAAATAATAATTATTGAGTATGTTTATTAGTTAAAGTCGGAATTCTATAAATAGGGATGTAACTATTTCTTTTCAATAAGCAAGGAAATATTATTCGGTCTTTTGACAAAACCCTAGGAGGTCGATCCCCTCGAAATGATCGAGATCGATTCCCTTAAAGTGATCATTCATTTTCTCTTCCTTCTTTTACGATAAGACTTCAGGGTCTTATCATTTGGTATCAAAGCAATGATCCTTGGTGTTCTCGCTGCAGTGTTGCCGTAACTATCATCTTAAAAAAAAAAAAGGAGGAGAGAGAAGGTCGACGGCCCGCACCCCTGCTTCCCTTCTCCACCACCGCCGCTGCTGCAAGGTGACTCCTTCTCCACCGCCACCGCTGCTTTCTGGCTGCTCACCGCCGCCCGCCTCCTAGCCGCAGCCCTAGTTGTCTCCCCTTGGGTCATAGCCGCAACCGTCGGTTGCCTCCCTCCTCGCGAAGATCGAAACAGGGCAACTCACTGATTGCCCTTGTCCCCAGCCGCGTCACCACCATTTTTCCCAACCGCCTCGCCACCTCCCACTAAGCCACCATCGTTGCCAACCACTGCAACCTTGTCCTTGCTCTGCATCCTCGGCGACAGAAACAAGGCAACTCACTAATTGCCCTTGTTCCCAATAGTGCCACCGTTGATTCCTCTTCTCCATCGCAGCCTCAACCCCGATCACTTTAACGCCACCTCCCTCTTGCTCGGCCTCTGTTGCCGCAACCGTCGGTTGCCATCACCATAGTCTCAACCCGGCTGTTTGGCGATCGCTCCCTTGGGTCATAGTAGTTGCAGTAGTCGTCTTCCAGCCCCGTCGCTCTCATCTCACGTAGCGACATAAACATAGGGCAGCACCTCTTATCACTCGCAACGACCGTAGCATTGCCCTTGGCGTTCATTTCCTCAGCAACTTCACCTCCACAGTGTTGATGCCCTTGACCAGATCTCAGAAACAAGAACTGAGGATTATTGATTTACAGTCTTACGCAATGGCTTCTGATAACTCAGTGAAGGCATAAATGGAAACATTGGAAACAGATTTGAGAATCGGCTACAAGAAACCCTTTATGATTTCAAAAAGAGTTTATTAGAGCACTTTAGCATGTTTCAACAAGATGGGAGCTCAAATTCTACTTTGAACAGATTTGGAGATACAGGAAAAGGGCCCCAAGATTATGACACATACTACCCATGCATTAGGGTAGAATTTCCAAGATAGGAAGATGAGGATCCGATCGGTTGGATCTTTAGGGCAGAATTTTTTTTTCGTTTTCACAGGACCCCAAAAGAATCCAAGGTAGAAATTACCTCAATCCAGCTATATGGGGATGAAATCCAGTGGTATGATTGATATGAAACTTGCCACGGAGTTCCTTTGTAGGAGTAGTTTAAAAGAGGGCTTCTTGTTCGCTTCGACCCATCGGAATATGAGAATGTTGATGGACAGGTCGTCAAAATTCGTCAGACTTCTACAGTGTTGGAATATCATAGTAGATTTAAAAGATTGTCAAATTAAACTAGAGATTGATTGGAACGACAACTTCTAGGTACATTTATTGAAGGGCTTAATCCAAAGATCTGGTGTGAAGTTAAGGCTCGTTAACCCCGCACCATGATAGTTGCGATTTCATTTGCACACCTGCATGAGGAAAAAATCAACATGGAATATCATTGAAACAGAGGTGTCAATAAACAGGTGATCAGCAAGCAGTCCACCTTATCTACTCCCAGTTGAAATCCTAACACTCACAGACTAACCTGAGAAAAACTCAAAGAAAGATTAACGAAGGGTTTGTGCTAGCATTGCGATGAAAAATGGAGTAAGGAGCATCGATACAAATAGGAAAAACTTCTAACGATTGAGCCGATTGAGGAGGAACTGGAAGCAGAAGATTTGGACTCCGATCATGAAGGTGTGGAAACTGATAAAGATATTGAAGCCATCCCACATACAGTGCATGCATTGGTTGGTTACTCTAATTCACAAACTATGAAAGTTGGAGGAACTTTGAAACATCAGCTTGTTACTATTTTGATTGATACAAGCAATACTAATAATTTTATGGATAGGAAAGTTACAGCCTGATTAGCTTACCATATCGAATGTTGTGACAAATTTGAAGTCAAAGTCGCCGATAGACGGATTTTAACATGTGATAGCAAGTGCTCAAAGAAAAAACTGACTTTGCAGAGCCAAAAATTACTTGTGGATTTCTTTTTACTACCCTTAGAAGACTATGAAGTGGTGTTTGGAATTGAATGGCTATCAACCCTAAGTGATGTCTCATGGAATTTTTCTAAACTAATTATGAAGTTTTTTATTAATGGAAAGCATGTGATCCTCAAGGGAAGACGCGAAGGTAAGGTTACAACTATCACTAGCCATCGAATGGAGTGGATTCTTTGAAAGACACACACCGGATTCTTGGTGCAATTGCATAACATTGAAAAGGAAACGATAGTGCACATCCCAATTGGAAATATTAAATCATTGCTCAAAGAGTTTGCATATATATTTGTAGAGCCACAAGGACTTCTACCTCTTAGACATCATGATCATCGGATTCCAATATTACCCGAAAAAGCACCAACCAACGTCCGGCTCTATAGATATCCACATTTCCAAAAGGCAAAGATAGAGAGGATTGTCACATATATGCTCGGGATGGGAGTTATCAGAGCCAGTGTTAGCCCAAACTCCTTCCCAATTTTATTGGTCAGAAAAAAGGATGGCTCATGGCAGATGTGTGTGGACTATAGGGCACTCAATAGCATTATAGTGAAAGATAAATGCCCTAGTAGTGGATGAACTATTGAACGAATTGGGAGGAGCTCAGGTTTTCACCAAATTGGACCTTCAATCGGCCTATCATCAAATCAGAGTACATGAAGGTGATATTCAGAAAACTACCTTCAGGACACATAACGGTCATTATGAGTTTCTAGTAATGCCTTTTGAGTTAACCAGTGCGCCTTCTACCTTTCAGAGTTTAATGAATGATATATTTTGGGCTCATCTCCGTAAGTTTGTTCTAGTTTTCTTTGATGATATTTTAATATATAGTCCTTCCCTAGAGAGTCATTTATTACATTTACAAATTATCTTTAATATTCTTCGTGAGCAAGATCTTTTTGTCAAGAGATTCAAGTGCAGTTTTGGGCAACCAGAGGTTGAGTATCTCGGTTATATCATCTCTCAAAAGGGTGTTGTAGTTGATCCTTCAAAAATCCAAGTGATGAAAGACTAGCCAATTCCAAAGTCAATCAAAGCTTTAAAGGAGTTCTTTGGACTAACAGGCTATTATCGAAAGTTGTGAAGAATTATGACAAAATTAGTGCCCCCTTGACGTCACTTCTAAAGAAAGATACATTCAGATGATCAGAAGAGGTAACTCAAGCATTTAATTTCTTGAAAATTATAATGACTACTATACCAGTGCTTGCTCTACCCGATTTTAATAAGTTGTTTGTGATTGAATTTGATGCTTCTAGAGTTGGTATAGGGGTTGTATTAATGCAGGAAGGCTAGCCTATCGCTTATGCTAGTAAGGCTCTTTCCCCTTCCCATTTAAGTTTATCTATTTATGATTAGGAGATGCTAGCCATTATACATACAGTCACAAAATGGAGACCTTACTTAATGGGCCAGTAGTTTCAAATACACATTGATCACAAAAGCCTCAAATATTTTCTCGAGCAAAAGATTTATTCTTTAGAGCAGCAGAAATGGGTCACAAAGCTACTAGGATTCGATTATGAGATCATTTATAAAAAAGGGAGCGAGAATCTAGTTCAGATGCACTCTCACACCTTCTAGAACAAACTCAACTAGTAGTTATTTCTATTCTTATTTATGAGACTTTGGAAGTTATTAGAAGGGAATGGTCATATAATCCTGAGATCCAAAATATCACTAAAAAACTAGAAGAAGCTCCTGGTTTTGTGCCGAATTATAGTTGGGATTCGGTGGACTTGCACTATAAAGGCTAAATAGTTGTAGCACCACATTCTTCTTGCCATGAGATAATTATGAAGGAATTCCATTCATCACCAATTACTAGTCATTCTGGATTTTTCCACACTTATAAGCGAATCTGACAACCTTTTTACTGGAAAGGTATGAAAAATTTTATCAAGAAATTTGTTATAGAATGTGATGTTTGCCAGCACCACAAAAGTGAGATAGTAGCCACCCAAGGCTTGCTACAGCCCCTCCCTATTCCTGATGCTACTTGGACCGACATATCTATGAATTTCATTGACGGACTCCCACTATCTCAAGGAAAAAGTACTATACTTGTAGTTGTGGATAGGCTTACAAAGTATGCTCATTTCTGTGCTTTACGACATCCTTATACTACTGCAAGTGTTGCTTATATTTTTGTGGAAAACATAACTAAATTGCATGGGAGTCCCCGTTCACATAAACAAGGTTTTTACTATCTTCTTTTGGACAGAGCTTTTCCGTTTATAGGGTACTCAACTGAATATGACCACTATTTATCAT
This sequence comes from Musa itinerans, assembly GCA_001649415.1. Classification (NCBI taxonomy): domain Eukaryota; kingdom Viridiplantae; phylum Streptophyta; class Magnoliopsida; order Zingiberales; family Musaceae; genus Musa; species Musa itinerans. The sequence continues at coordinate 109,902 of LVTN01000613.1, read as the reverse complement.
CCACAAACAGATGGGCAAACTGAAGTGGTAAACAAGTACCTAGAAAATTACCTTAGATGCTTTGCTAGTGATAAGCTGCAGGAATGGATTAAATGGTTTCCCTAGGCGGAGTGGTGGTATAATACCTCTTATCATTCTTTTATTAAAATGACTCATTTTGAAGCAGTTTATGGTCAACCCCCACCTATAATTACAAAATATATACATGGTTCTTCTAAAGTTGATCAAGTGGACAAGGAATTGATGGATAGAAACAAGATTATTCAGCTTTTAAAGGATAACCTCACAGCCGCACAAACAAGAATGAAACAACAAGCTGATAAACACCGAAGTGAACGAGAATTTATTGTGGGTGATTGGGTTTTCCTTCATCTTTGACCCTACAAGCAAACTTTCATAAAGGTCCGATCTTCTATAAAGCTATCTCCTCGATTTTTTAAGCCTTATAAGGTATTAGAATGCATTGGACCAGTTGCCTACCGTTTGGATTTGCCTGCTAGCTCTAAAATACATTCAGTTTTTTATGTTTCATACCTTAAGAGGAAGTTGGGTGAAGATGAGATAGTGCAGCGCCATTTGCTAAACACCTCTACTACTAGGGAAGTTCAAGCTCAACCACACGTCATACTTGATCGACGAGTTGTAATGTACCGTAGACATCCTGTACTGAAGTGCTGGTGCAATGGACCAACTTACCAAAGAAAGATGCCACTTGGGAGTCTTACATAATGTTAAAAGAAAAGTTACTAGAATTTGATACTGCTCGGTCTTAAGGATATGTTTAGTTCAGTTAAAGTCGGAATTCTATAAATAGGGATGTAACTATTTCTTTTTGACAAGCAAGGAAATATTATTCAGTCTTTTGATAAAATCCTAGGAGATCGATCCCCTCGAAGTGATCAAGGAGGTCGATTCTCTCGAAGTGATCATTCATTTTCTCTTCTTTTTTTACGAAAAGACTTTAGAGCCTTATCACATTTACTTTAAGTAAATAATTTATGTATGAAGTATCGATTAATTAAAAATAATGTTGGTTTATTATGTTTTAGGTAAGAGTTCATTTATCATCAAGCACAACATCTGTTTCAAGGCTTTTATTAATAATAATAATAATAATAATAATAATAAATAATAATAATAATAATAAATCGAACTCCTTGATGATATAAAATATAAATTTTGATGATAAAACAAAAATATGATCAAAACCTAGCCTCGTTCGCTCATCAAATTCAAAAGGAGGAATTTGTTCGCTCTAATTTCAGAAAGCCAATACGAAGACTTATGTGGGGGCGGCATTCTAAATTCCCAAGCTTTTCTAAAGTATGCATCGCTCTTTTTTCCGATACTAACACCCACGTCCAAAGTCAACACAAACGGACATAGGTCTGACATCCAAAATTAAATAATTATCCTAGACAGAACAGAAGAGTATTAAATAAAAAAAAGGGTAATAAATCTGCACCCGGGCAGAATACTTGGGTCTTCCTCCGCCCCCCATGCAGTCCTATTATATGACCTGATTGAATATGGTCACTTTGTAAAATGACATAAATGTTGAAGATGGATCGCACGATCAAATGTCTTTGTTTTCAGGAGAATAAAAAGTGAATTAGACAATGGAGAACCACTCCTAGTGAAGTCAACAATCAATTTATGTCCTTGTAGATGGTCTACGAGTATCCCTTCCTCCCTTTAAGATTAATTACCCCGAGCTCCCGTTCAACAAAATCTCCAGCACAGGTAGGAGGGTATTTGCTCGCAACCGGTGTCTCAGCGAAATGGCCTAACGGCTTCAAGATAGCATCCGAAGCAATATGTGCAAAGAGCTGGTTAAAACAAAGATGACAAGAAAATAAAAATATTAGCGGATGACAAAATGACAAACCGATATATAACCAAAAGAAACTAAAATGCTTACAGTTGATGAAACCCTCCAAATGCTGCAGTTTTGCTGCTTTGCCAACTCAATAGCTTCAAGTGTCCTATTAGTCACAGTAACTTCATGCATTCCAGCCAAACACTTGCCTCCAGTTAACCACTCTATCTGCATATGAGCATCGCATACATATTAGCTGCATACATACAATGGGTTAAGAGAATAACACACATTATTATCTGCTATTTGAAACACCTGGTATTTGCTTAGAATTTGCTATACATATTGATGTTGTACTCACAATTTTTCAATGGCTCAATTACCATGCATTGGCTGAAACAAGCATAAATACCTGCATTCCTGTTTGGATAAGAAGACAACCCACAGGAACCTTGACCTCCATTTTTTGCCCATTTCTCAGCCAGATGCTTAAGCCTGGGAATCTACTTCTACCGTGGATTGTTAAGAAATTTAGGTCATAATGATATCCTGCAAAAACTGTGCCCAAACTGCCATGTCTTTGGAGGTCACTTCCGGTTGGAGCGAGGAGGTGAGGTCCCTAAAGTTTACAGGGGATAAAGAAGAACCATAAGAACAAGAAACACCGTATGATGAGTAGTTCTGTCTATAAATAAAACTATTACTAGTTAATGAATTTTCATCCTAGTCATGTATGGAAAAGGTGTCAATAATCTAAAGTGGATCTGTTAACATTCCTGCAAGTCACGCTAACGATAATGTAACTAGTTTAGAATTTTCCACAATTACTGAAAGAAACCTAGAATTGGAGACAATGTCTCCAAATAAATAGAGAGTACATGCAGTTAACTAATGAAGACATACAAGCTCTGAGCCCTGACTAATAAAACCTTCCAACAATAGTCAAGCCAAACAAATATATTAACCTGGAATCTGATTCCCTGAAACAAGAAATAAAGCTGCCAGTATGTGTCTTAGAATGTTGAGACTAATTAAATATAGCAATCAGAAAACCAAATACTCGTCCTGCACCAGGGTTTACAGGTAATTCTGCATAGTCCTCGTTCGTTGTATCCAAAAAAATATATTTATTTCAATGTACAAGATAAAGCTAAAAGCCGATAAGTGAATTAACCAAATTACATATCACACCTGCTGGACCTGGCCTTTTCCTGTCAACACAAGGTCAGCTACAGAACACTTCTCAAATTGGAGAAGGCTCTATATAAGATTTGACAGAATTTTACAAATTTTGTGATGGGTTATCAAATTGATATCAATTTTGGGGACCACACCAGTATGACCAACCTGACCGACAAGTACAGTACGGTGATTGCTACATGCTAACAGGATATACAAAGACTTGTCCACACAATCAAAGTGGAGAGAATGCTCTCCTACATAATAAAAGTAGAGAGGAGGCACTGGGAAAAGGGCACGTCTTGAGAATTTTTCTAAAACGGTTAAAAATTGCCATAAGGTTGTCATTTCAGACATTAGACATGAGAATTATGAATCTTTATAGAAAAAAGGAAACATACTCTCCAGATAGAGATAACCAACCATTGATGCTAGAAAGAAGTTGCAGAAAACAATTTTGCAGTTGATAATTCAATCGATAGGATTAGTCACGCAACAGTTTAAGTTGTATGAATGTTAAATGTACTAAATATCAGAGCTATTTGATAATATCATGAATATAAAAATAAAATCCACTGACAGTTTAAAGTGGGGGAAAAGTGATGTAGAAAAAGAAAATTGTTCACATTTAAAGAACTTAAAGTTTCATACTGCAATTCCCTTGAAGGAGATGCATGTTAAAACCAAAGGTTCACATGCTCAAATTTCAAGATGAGGTCTGTGCTGAATGGCAACAAGCTTAAAAGGACAATTATCTTATAAGATAACTGTAAGATACAAGAGTGTAATATTGAGATGCACAAGGCCACCTGTATCACATTCCTGAAGTCATTAAAGATGGAAGGTGTACGCAATAAACAAAAAATGTTAAGGGTATCCTATAAAGATGAATAGAAGAACATACTGCATGTGAGCGAGACAGAAGACACTCAAAACTTTGTCCTGGGTTTGTATTTTTACATTGGTCATTTATACTGTTCATCAGCATGAAACTTGTCGATTTCAAATACATCATATAGATCTTTTCTTGACTATTATTTTGTCCTCTACTCTCCTGAACTTTGATTAAACAGATTAATAAAGCAACAAAAACATTATGAAACTTGATGTGGACACATTTAGTGTCGGTATGCTCAGAATCATATCATAAAGAATCTGCAGATATAAGATTAGGTACTTCTGGTCAACATATGCCCATCAATATCAAGCATGAGCATACCTATCATGCAAAGATCTGGCTTCTTATCTACAGAGGGTCAGGCGGGATGTCATAAGGTAACCAAGAGACCATGATAAAGAACAAACCCATTTCATGAAAAAAGTGCGACCATTAACCAACAGAGTTATTTGTTATGAATAATAGCCTGCTGTCGCATTGAAACATATGAGTGCAAACTAATATGGATAAAATAAAGTTGGTAAACTAAGGTTGGCTGAATCCGTGATGCAGTTGTCAAAACAATATGTCAACAAGAATAAAAAATACTAGTGAGATGTCTTAAAATTAATAAAGGAAAATTAATTTGAGAAGAAATAGATTAAGAATTGGGCATTTCATGGAATGGGGGAATACATAGAAGGCAATCTAAAATACTGCTTAATATAAATGATATGAATTGGCAAAATGGTTCGAAAAGATTCTTTGACAGGAGCAAACTAAAGCATTACAAGCTCCGTGTTGGTCATTTAGAAGAAAAATTTTCATTATCAACATACTCCTGTAAACATGGTATAACCTGTTTCATTAAAGAAGTGAATGCATCCTTGTCTAAGCCAAATCCGATTGCAGCCATCTCAGCAACAACCTGGCACAAACAAAGTCTTACATACGCATACACAATTATAGGCAATCACAAGAAAAATAGAATTAACAGACACCTAACTGTAAGAGTGATGTACCTCAATTGCGGCTATCATTTTTGAACCCCACGAATCCATAGTTTCTTTCCATTCGGGAAACCCTTCAGGTATGACCGGTTCTGAGTTCAGTTCCTGAATCAGAAAAAAGGAAAAAGATTTCACAGTTTCGACATTAGATTCACATATTCCTGCAGAAAAGAATTTTATGAAAAAAACATGAGACCTGAAAACGGGTGTCTGCTGGTCGAGGGCCCACTCTCCACATGTACCGCCATTTAGGATCTGGGCCTCTAGGAATAGCAGGTTGGAATTCTTCTGGCATCAATTTGATCTTTGCTTGCATATCCTCGTCAACCAGACTACGCGGTACTTCCACTCCCTCAGGAGTTGCTCCGACCTAGTTTTTTTATTCAATTAAACATCAGGGTATAAATTTTCTTTGATATTTTTCCAACTAAAGATAATCAGGTGCCATAAATGAAAAAATTTATGATCACACTATTGAGTAATTGATGGAATGTTGTCTTTTTGCAATACTAATTTTCTTGTATCCAACAACATCCTGATCTGCTTGTTTTGAATGGACTTTTTCCTTTGGCATCTTTCTTCCTAGCCTAGATCCTCAAGCACACAACTTGTGCTGGGTCTTTGGCCACTGGGGAGGTTTCCAGAAAAACCGTACTGAAAGAAAGCAACCCAACTAACACAACTACTGGAAAAGGTTTTACTAGGCAAAACATGCAGAGTTACCACATGCAACAAGGTGAACCAAGCTATAAAATTATCTTACCTTCAGTGTGCAATGAACATCATGGGATGAAACTTGTCAGTAACATGGTGATGCTTGATATACAGCTTCAACTATCAGATAATCTCCTTTTCCCTTTACCTTCTCCCATCTGCTTTCATTTATTCCTATCCAAAATAATATTGTTGATGGATTTAAGGCACTTAAACATTTGTTTTGTCGGTAACGTATTGGATTCTTGCAATGGTAATTTCCATCTCTGCCCTAAATTCAATCCGGAAGAACACCCAATAAACATCCCCCATCGTTCCATATTTTTCATGCCAGCTTAGAAAAGTTGATAAAGACATGATTTGTTTTTGCTATGGTATCCTCTCCGTTTGCGATCTGTTCCATTGCCCACGAAAACAACTCGGATCACAGGATCGAATGTTGGGATCAAAACCCAGATTATCACCTAGCATTTTTTTCAGATGGCAGACAAGCCGATCCACCGTTTATAAAAATAATCGATCTAAAATTGCAGGGATATTCAATAGAACAAAAAAAAATCCAATCAAGGAAACGAAGAAGAAGAAGGAAACCTGGTAATGGAGGGCGGGGCGCGCTTGGAGGCGCTTGAACTCCTCCGGTCGCCCAAAATATCGCTCCATCATGTCGAGGAACCGATCGTTGTCCTCGACGGAGCACCGTGGGTCCTTCACGAGCAGCGCCCCGCTGTCCCTGAGGCACCGGCTCACCGTCGTGCAGAGCGCCCTCAGCTCCGCCGCCGCCGGGGGAAGAGCTCCGGCGCCGCGCCGGGCGGAGATCTCGAGGTAACGGGAAAGGTCAACCACCGGGAGGTCCATCGCCGATGCCGGGATCGCGGTGATGGGGGCGTGGAGCGGGCGGGAGTATATATATATTTGCAACACGACGGGGGACTCATGAGAAGTCCAACCGGACAAGGTAACTCCACTAGGGAAAGAAAGCGGAATTCGAGTTGGCTTGCGAAACGGTGGGAGGACAAGCGCAACTGATCCTGGGAATGAAAGAATGCCTCAGCTTCCTGTTGAAACAAGTCATTCGAAGTCCTACCCTCCAAGTCATTGGACAGTTCTGGTGGACCCCACAGTGGGTCCGACCAGTCACAGAGAACGAGGGTGCTTCTGCTTCTGCGTGGTGTCTCGCGGGGCAGGAAAACTACGGCCCCAAATCCGGGATCGGTGACCGGGCAGCGTATGCTCGCTCCCCGGGCGGTGCGTGAAACCTGCAAAGTGAACCGGGAACGGTTTGATGAAATGGGCGGTTTCGGAAAGGTTTCTTTTAAGAACACATTAATGGACGTTTGGTTGCCCGCAAGTGTTCGATGTATTTCAATCTGTTTTTATAATAAAAAGGTCAAGTTTGGGTTAATTTTCTCAAAACATCTTTTTTTTTTAATTTTTTTCTTCTTTATTTATCTATTTTTTTTTTTCTAAAAGATGAAATTACGAAGAAGCTAGTGATACACAAGGACGTTGGAGGGCAAGTGAGGGCAATAACAAGGGACATCTTATCGTTGTGTAGGACATATAGGTGATACATAACGACGATAAAAACGCCATATGTGATAGGTGATGACCCACATCAAGGAGGCCAAGAACAAAGATAATGATGAGGGCAAAGAAATAATGAGAGACTAAAGTGGAAAGACGAATGTGACAATAAGAGACAATGAATGAGGACGGAAGAAAAATAAGAGGAGAGGTGATGATGACAAACCCTCGTGGTGAGCAACATACGAACATAAGGAGAATTTTATTTTATTTTTAATTCTGAGAATTAAAAAAAAAAAGAAGATGCTAATAAAAAAATAAAAAAAGAGATTTTTTTAGAAAACTTGCTAGTCAAATTTTCTAATATCGATCATTTATCAATCACACTTACAAATCCAACGACACGAAGATTTTACTCCCACGTTTCATATTATTTGTTTCCGTTGCTTTTTTAATACTATAGAAATAAAATAACATCAAGATGTGGTATATGTATATAATTTCACATTTTGCACTTAAAAGGTTGTGCAAACGACAAATCAGATGTGCCGTAACACACAAGTAGATGCACCTCATGGATGAACCAGTTAATTGGTCACCATGTAATCAGCCGGAGCCTGTAAACTTTCGTCATATGCAATATGACGAAAGTTTTCTCTCAAGCCTGTTGCAGGTTTAAGACAGCTACCTGTTTGTATGGTTCCTCCACGTTCTCTGGGAGAAAGCTGAGTTCAATTCTGAGTCGAGCTGACCACTTTTGTTGCATGTCTAAGACAGCTAGCAACCAGTTTTTATGCTTCCTCCAAGTTCATTCTGGGTGGAACTGACCACTTGTTGCATGTATAAGGCAGCTACCTGTTTTTGTGGTTCCTAAAAGCCCATTCTGAGAGGAAGCTGAGTTCAATTCAACTCTACCAATAGATGTGGTATTATTAAATAATACAATAATCAGATACCCCATAACCTCAATGGCCTAGAATGTCTTTGGGGTCCCAAACCTTTTATGTAACTTCAAAGGCTCCCAGTTACGTTGTTCACCTTTGTACAAACCCATCATAAGGATTAGTAGATCATGTACACAAGATTTGATATTATAGGTTTACTACTTTCTGACTGGATTCTATGATTCAAATTGAGCCAAAAATATGAAAAACAAAATGTGGCTTATCAAACAAAAAAAATTAAAAGAAGTTCCAGAAACACAGGACCACAAAATGCTTTAGTAACACCCCTATTGTAAATGCTACAGGATTTCTGCCCTGACTGGAATTTAGAAAAAGAAAATTCTGAAATCTGGATCCAAAGGGGGCATGTCAGATGATGCATCAATACAGTGAAACACATCATGTGGTAGAAAGAAGCTGTTAACACAATGGCTTAGCAATACCTAAAGAAAGAAAAACCTACATCAAGGGTACACAGATGTAGTATATATGAGAACTCCTCAATCAGCAATACCTGCCCTTCAACATAAATATAAGAAGGACACAGAATTGTAAATCTGAAATCCTATCCAGCAAAGACCTAGAGCTTTTAATCTCAAGTTACACACACAGCTGCTAGAATGGAAGAGACTTATTGAACTCAGTATTGCTCCAAGACTCACCGAGGGAAACAGGGAATATGCAAACAAAGAGTCGTGAAAATACAAAAAAATTGGAGGGTCCAGAAATTGACAGAACCAGTTATGGAGAGAATGAAGAACGTGGCAGAACTACCAATTAACATCATATGCAAAAGCCCGTAAAAAATAACATTGTTGATCTCTACTTATAGAATATAACATAAAACCCGTAAAAAATATTCCATTCTGGCATCTAAAGACAAACAAGCATAAGTAGTGTATCACAATAAAAAAGGAAACCAAAGTAACTCACAAGTTGAAAGAAATAAGTATCTACTACAAGTATGACAAACTGTAGAGTAAGAACTATAGTATCTACATGATTAACATGATCTCAAAGCAACCACAGATCTGGTGGCTGCTAACTCCTATTACTTTCTTGAGATATAAGGGTTTAAATTAAATAATATAAAGGGTATAGGATTATCTGACATGTGAAAAAACAAAAAACCAACAATAATTTCATAATGGTTGAGCTCCCCAAACCCCGCATTGGCAGGAGCATGCACTGGATACACCCTTTTTTTTTTTTATTTGTTGGCATAAATGCTCATTTCATGATGTCTGCAACTGAGTGATAAAAATTAAACCATCAATAAAGTACAGAATGAGCACTACCACTTCATTTCTAATGCTTACTTGGTGGAATCACATAATTAATATTTGCTGATGTGAATTCTAACAATTCCAGAAAAATAGAAGATTGAACAAAAAAATGTTAATTGAGTTTCCGCATCCTCTGTGATTTCTCAACATCCTAAAGATATGATTAATGATTCATGATGCTCGGTAAGAGATGGCCAAATCAAATGATTGATTTTAAAGTTCAATTTGTGTTAGACCACAACATGAGTGTTGCACCATTTTACATTAAAAAGCTTTGTTGACACAATCAGATTTTCAGGAAAATAATGATAAACAATAATTTTTTTAAACGAAGGAGAAAAGAAGCTTACTTCTGTTCTTTTTTATCACTTATTAATTGCCAAGTACAAGAAACCTAACCCATAAGGCACTACCAAGGACAGCATCAACTGATCAAATCTTCCAATCCCCGTCACGGCTCAAGCATATTTTTTTGTTCCCAGAAAGTATTCAAGCAAGCTTTACAATATATATCAAGTGAGCTAGTAAAGAAAGTCAGCAATTACCTGTCCGTATGATTTCCTTGAGAGTGTACCTAGAATTTAACCTCATCTAGAGAACGATAAAAGCAATGAAGCCTTATTGGTTTTCTTAGCTGTAGAGAATAAGTTATGGACCCGTAAGTATAATATGTCTTCAAAATGAACCCGTCTCATCGCTGTTGGATCTTAAACAATCTGAGCTTCTCAAATCGTAAACTTCATAGTAAGTCTAGACAAACTGGGACATTATTCTGTTGGTAAACTTCATAGTAAGTCTAGACAAACTGGGAAGAATTACAAATCAAGATCGCGTTATTCTGTTGGAAAGAAATGGGACATTATTCTACAAAGGACCCATAAGTATCAACGCACAAATTCTAAAGACCGAATCGAACAAAACAAGACCATGGTACCTGATGATAATATTATCGCCCAAGTAGAGCTGCTAGAGATCCTGCCGAGATGCCCACGATGCAGCAGAAGGAAACCACTCGAGCTCTTATGAACAAGAGATTCAAGTTCTTTGAGGCCTGGAGAGCCAGCGTCAGAATCTGGAGACGCCTCTGCTCCTCCATCTTCCTGAAGAAGACAATCGGCTTCAGGGCCCGGCGCATGAGGAACGCCATCGAGAAGGGAAAGCCGAAAGCCGCGAGGCCCTGGACCAGGACCTCGTCGGGCGGCCGTACGGCGCACACGATCCACGCGCCGAGGCCGAGGTGGGCGACGCCCAGCAAGGCGAAGGCCGAGCTGAGGCTGTAGATGCTCCTAGCGAGGCCGTCGAGCACCTGGCGGGTCTCGTTGGCGAGAGCGGAGTCGTCGCGCTCCACCGTGGGGCCGACGATCTCCTGGTGCCGGAACTCCGGGACCTGGGGCTCGCCCTCTGGCTCGGAGCCTCCCGACGGGCCGGCGGAGAGGTTTCTGGGATCGGGGTTTAGCGTTTTAGGCAAAGACGGGATTCGGGGAAGGGAGCTGAAGGGAGTAGGGATAAGACTTGGGATTGTGGGGCTTCGCTTGGAGAGGGGTCGGGATCGGAGATTGGCGGCGGCGGTGGTGGAGAAGGATCGGAGGAGAAAGAAGGGATTGGGGGTTTGGGGATTAGTAGACGTGGAACCGGGTGTAGCAAGGCGGTGGTGGGATCGGAAGAGGGGCGTGGAGGAGGATGAAGCATTAGGGCTTTTAGCTGGGCTTAAGAGGAAGTGGAGAAGTTTAGGGTTTGATCTGCGAGAGCGAGAGAGGAAGGAGAAGGAAGCCATTGCTCTTTGCCCGTAGGAGAGCTTCGGAAATATCAGTAATTTATAGGCGCCGACCTCTGACAGAATCCGAAACTGGCCGCAAACGGGTCCAAATGTGGCTCGATTTGGACCCAACGGTTAAACCTAATAGTTCTTACTATGAGCCAGTTTTATGAAGGAAATTATATATGGTCTTTGCGCGCCGTGAATTTTATGAAAGAATTGTGACACTGAATGTACAATCGGACATATACGTAAACGCTAATGTTTGTTGCCGCAATACGTCATTGATCAACGGTCGACTTAATTCAAGTAGATTTGTGTTGAAAAAAGATCACAAGCACAGAGATCAGTCGAGTCATTGGTTCCCAACATCGGGTTTCTTTGTTCCCCTCTCTCTCTCTCTGTCTCTCTCTCGTTACGAGGCAGGCTACTGCAAGTAGAAGGCAAAGAAGGAGAGGACGGCGGCCCCAACGGTGGCTCCAACAGCAGGGGTGACCGCGAAGGACGCGCTGGCGGGGCCGGGAGCCGGAGCCTCGGCTGCAAGGGCGGTGGTGGCCGACGCGGCGGCGACGAGGACGGCACAGGCGATCTTTCCCATCTCCATTTCTGGCGGCGGTGTGGCTTCAGAGCTCCGGAAGAAATGATAGAGAGGGAGAAAGAGAAACTTATTTGGGATGGCTTGTTCCTCCTCCTCTGCAGGCCTGAGGAGGAATGTGGGATGGGAAGGAGGGTTTTCTAGGGTGTTTCAGTGGTCGGGATGGATAGTCGGAGTCGGAGATGCCACTTCAAAGGCTGTGCGTTGTAATTAGAGGAGCGTTTTGCGTGCGTGGGAATCGATCATTTCGTCAACCTCGTTGACCTGGGGCAGTTGTGAAGCTTAATGTAAAAAAGCTTATAAATTATATCCGAACAATAAAAAAAATATTATCTTATTATCTTATTAGCTTGATCCATTTATTCGGTTTCAATTTTACGTGTAAAGCGTATATAATTTATATGTGAGAGAATACTTCTCTGACTACTAAAGTTTTTGGAATTATTAATATATATATATATATATATATATATATATATATATATAAAAGTCAATTTATTATGTAAAAGTATTACAAAAGAATTTAAATATTGATAGTTTGAAAAAACATATGGTTTGAAATGTTTTACAAGTATTTTTATGTTATTTTAGAAGAATTTATATGAAAATGTTTGATATTATATTTAAAAAATATATATATCTTCTATCCGAACCGAACCAATCCCATCCCTTCCGACTCATTTCCGGTTCTATCTTGCTTCTGCTGCTGTCATCGTTCCTTTCCCCCGTCCATGGCGGAAGCAAAAGCTGAGACACCCACCTGGGAGCAAAGAATGCACACTCTCACCCACATCTTAACCCACCCCACCACTGCGCCCTCCCTCCACTCCCAGCTCTTCGTCGCCTCCCACGTCCCCTGCTTCCTCTCCTGGGATTACCCCCCTTTCCTATGCCGCCCGGCCCCTTTAGCCGCCGGATTCCCCCCGCCGCTTCTCCGCTGGTCCCTCGCCATCTTCCTCCGCCGCTTCTCGCGCCTGGGCCTACCCGCCTCTTCCTGGCGCGCCAAGTGCCCCTTCCAGCAGCCGCCGCCCCTCGTCCTCTCCTCCGCCGTGGACCCGCCGCCTCCTCGCTGGGGGCCAGAGGAGCGCCGGGAGTCCGTTCGCAAGCGTCTGAGGCGGGGGCGGATCGGTGTCAGGGTCTCGCCCGTCCTGGCCTTCGCGGTTCCCAATCTCGCGCTCCTCTCGCTTCTCTTCTGGGAACCACTCTGGCGTCTTCCGGAAACCTAAAGTTGACGCCCGGTACGCTTTTGTTCAGAATCCAATCATCGTATAAGCTTTCTGTGGCTTTCTGTAATAGCAGAGACTCCATAGAGGATAAATTCACTGCTTTGATTAGAACATGGCTACCGCATATGGATAATTGTTTTTCTTTTGTTTTTTGTTTTGGTTGGAAAACTGTATAATTTAATCCAAAAAAAATGATTTATGATTTAGAATCATTCATGCATTAGCCTAATATAGATCAACGTGAACTCTCTTTGATAAACTAAAATATTAAAATGCTGGTCAGAACGATTAATCTTATCTGATATATTGTGAATTCACAAATAAAAAAGCTAACGTCCCTAAATTGTTGAAGCTTCCACAAAAGCCAGACAGACTAAGCAATAAATTTACCCTTTTATTTTTGGTTGTCTCGTAATACCTTCTACAACTTGGCCTGCAGCAGTACTTGGCCAACTTCAGACTGAATAGAAGTAATCTAGTCTAGTTAGTAAAGATTTTGCTGCAGTATTTGGCCAACTCCAGACTGGATAGAAGTAATCTAGTCTGGTTAGTAAAGATTTTGCAGCAGTACTTGGCCAACTCCAGACTGAATAGAAGTAATCTAGTCTAGTTAGTAAAGATTTTGCAGCAGTCCTTGGCCAACTCCAGACTGAATAGAAGTAATCTAGTCTAGTTAGTAAATATTTTGCAGCAGTACTCGGCCAACTCCAGACTGAATAGAAGTAATCTAGTTTAGTTAGTAAAGATTTTGCAGCAGTACTTGGCCAACTCCAGACTGAATAGAAGTAATCTAGTCTAGTTAGTAAAGATTTTGACAGTAGGTTCTTGAGCTCAAATCTCACCTTAGTAATTTACCCTTTGCAAAAAAGAAAAAAAAACTTAAAATGCTGATTGATGCCACCAGAAGTTCCAATTTCTCTGACTAATAGACTTTTATTTGATGTATTTATTCATGGTTGTCCTCAAGTCACAGGATTTGATCAATTATGTAAACTATGGCTATAAGCAGTGGCAGGATAATCTGGCACTGACTTTGTTATCGCATCATCATAGAGCTAGTTGATTACAATTAGTTTTCTTGTATGCCTTTTTTTCTTCATGTATGTCATCCTGCATAAAATCGTAAAACTTGTAAGTTATTAGAAAAAAAAAAAAGCTTTTGATGGTGGGAGTTGTTGACTAGGTTAGCAAACTGCAAGTTCATGTTGAAGATTTGTCATTCACATAATATTGTTTAAGATCAAACAAGGGGTTCATTCCTTGTCTCATATAAAAAGATAAGATTAATGTGACATGTCTGGAGATAGATTATCTCTAGAATAAAAGTCTGTAGCATTTTGTTTGATGCAGCAGCAAAGTTAACTGTAAGATATGTGATTATTTTGTGGCTGTTACAAATTTTTTTATGTGTGGCAGCATTACGGTGCCCAAAAGGCATTAAGAAATTAAGTTTATCATGATTTTAGACTGATGTGGTCAGTGTGGTTTCAGATGAGATGTTTTAGCCTTCATCATGAGCACATTGTATTCATTTGTTGTGACCTTCATTTGGGAATTGCGGAATCTAATGCCAAGGTATTAATAATGGATGAAGAACTTAGATCTGGTCAGATAAAATTAGTAAATAATAATATCTTATTATAATGATTGTATTTGATGAATTACCTTTTCTGAGCAAAGCAAACTGGAAATTGCATCTGCTAGTATAGATTCATAGAGACATTTTTTTTTGGAATGTTTAATACTGGTTTAAATAGGTGCCTGGGCACTCGTTTAAGTGTCTGGGTGAGGCGAGGCGAGGCCCAAGCACCTCAGGCGTCGACTAGGTGGCACGCTTCAATGAAGCATCGCTTGGGCGCTCGCTTGAACCCAAGCGTTGGGTGCCTCAAGCGAGCGCACGGTTCAAACGAAGCAACCGAATTAGACTTTTTAAGTCTGGTTTGATTGAACATTAACTAGTTGGTTCGATTGAACCAACTAAGCTCGGACAAATGCCTGGTTCAAATGAAGCAACCATACCAGACTTTTTAAGTCTGGTTCTGTTGAACAGTAGCTAGATGGTTTGATTGAACCAACTAAGCTATGTACTATTATTGTACATCGTCGGCCCTCCCCGCATGACCTCGAGCCATAAACCCTAGTGTAGCTACTACCTCCGCTGCCAATGCACAGGATCGACACTTCCTCGATCGTAGATGGATAGGTCCGACGGCCTAACTTCTATGCGCAGTTCCTTCCATTATTGTTGCTTCCGTGTGCAACTCCTTCCATTGTAGAGGGAGAGGACCACAACTTCCTCTGCCATCGACGGACACCTTTGAAGCTTCCTTCACCCACAACGTCGTTGTCCACAACTTTTGTCATCGTCGTTACTGCCATTCGCAGCTTTCTTCGTCGTTGCTATTGTCGTTCGAAGCTTCCACCACCATTGTTGTCGTCTAAAGCTTCCTCCATTGCCGTCGTCGTTTGTTCGAAAGTTCCTTCGTCGGATATATATATTTGAAGTCTTATCCTACTTTTGATTGCTCTTTCCCAAAGTTTCACACCATGAGTCATAATTTTAATTTCTATGTCATCATGATAGTTTTGTATGTCATTTATTCTTCTATGTCACTAAGAAGCTCTTTCTTCATTCATTATGCATCTATTTGAATCTCAAAATCTTGTTAAATAGGTTAGTTAACCAAGCTACTATTCTTTAGTCTTCAAAATTTTTTTAAACCTCAATAAGGAGGCCATTATGTCCCTCACTCTTAGTTACATCATTATTATTAAAATGATTATTAAATCTATCATTATTATTAAAATGTTACAACATTTGTTGAATATTTATTAAATAATTTATAAAAATAATTTCTTCATCATTTTTAATTTTATAATCATTAATAAATATTTTTTGATCTTCATCTTTAATGCATATGACTTTACCTAATTCATTATCCTTTCTTTGTCTAGCTTTAGCAATTCTAATATATATTTTTCTCTATTTTTAGTACCTAATTTGTGATAAAAATTATGATAAGCTTTGTATCTTGTAGTTCTTTTAGCATTTTTTTTAGATTCTTTATATCTTTCAAATTTTTCCTTATTTTTATAATTTTATCAATCCTTAAAACATGATATTTTAATAATAATTGTTTTATGAACTTTCTCTCACCATCATCAACTCTCTCTTAAAGTTATACTTCTACCTTTAGTTTTATCAAAGATATCCTTTTTTAAGGTCCTAATCTTATTAGCAATTGTAGTCTAAATAATATCAATACTATCTTTGTCTAAGTTTCAAATCTTCTCCTTTTTTTATCCTATTCTTAAAAACTTTTACTTCGTCGAATCCTAGTAATTTTTTCTACTATCTTTTACTTTTTATATATTCTACAACAAATATGTATAAGGTTATAATTCTTACATATAATTTTGCCTATCTTTCTAACGAGAAAAATGTGTATGACTATTCTTATAAGTAATCAAATATTTATGTTTGTTCTTGTAGTGAGTATTGACAATTAATTATAAGATCGGTGATAAAATTTAAAATCATATCACCTTCTTCGTTCACTCCTTTTTATCTTTGGCTCAGTCTTTGATTTGCAATGTTCCATTGATGTCTTTCCAGTGTTTTGATGTTCTTGCACTGTGTTTATGTGCAGGTTATCCGAATTGATGAAGCAGTTCTTGGAGAAGGTTTGCCTCTTGGCAAGTCGGAGCAGGCTTTCTATCTGGATTGGGGCCGTGCACTCTTTTCCATCGAACTTTGTCATCAAATTTGAACTATTATAATATTTTTTTTATTTGGTTTATTTATAATATTTTTTTAAT
Source organism: Musa itinerans (assembly GCA_001649415.1). NCBI lineage: Eukaryota > Viridiplantae > Streptophyta > Magnoliopsida > Zingiberales > Musaceae > Musa > Musa itinerans. The sequence goes on along the minus strand of LVTN01000613.1, from coordinate 93,153 downwards.
AATATATAATATTTTTTTGTTGAGGTATTGAAAAATATGGTAAAATTATTGAAAAACACTGAGTGATATATGTGCCTCTTTAGGTGTCATTCATTGCTTCTAGAGCGTTATGATACTATAATTTTAGGCTTGTAAATGAGTTTGATTGAGGTTAAAGGTTCATTTATGTTTTTCAAGAAGGTCTTATAGTATTTTTTATTATGGTAACTAAAACATTATAATAAACTATTTTTTTTTTTATTCTTATTTGGGTGATGTTATTATTAAATCATTATAAATATCTATTTGAATGCTAGTGTGAAATATTTTGTTTGAGTGTGTTTTGATTTCATTTGGCATATTGTAATAGTGGTATAGTATTTTTTTTTTTTTTTTTGTTGAGATGGTATTGAAAACACAGTAAAATTATTGAAAAATAATAAATACTACAAGAGACATATTATGTTATGGTTTATTTGGTTGTATTAAAAAAATAACTAAATATTTTTCTATAGAGAGAACGACCTATGATCAATGTCAGAAAAGGGGATTGAGCCAATCCGAATGCTTAAAGCAGAGGAATGAAACCCACTCAACCCCATCGTAGAACGGATGGGCGCACCCAAGTATAGTATTCTTATGACATATATTAAGCTCTTTCGTATAGCACCGATCTATTAATGTCGATCCATATTGTGCTGATAAGTCAGATCATGTTTCTAAGAGAAGGCATGTTTAAATCTCAAACTTAAAAAGTGTTTGTGAAGCAAATCATCAACTTGGATTTCCGATGCGGTGGAGAGGTCAAGTGATTTATCGGAAAGCTCGAGTCTGGCGAATTCATAATGCGACACGACATCGTAGGTCATTGGTCGAGATGCCAATGTTTGTTCGTGATGAACACGATTGCTACACCAAGGAGCCATCCGACGGAGGATAATACAAGTGTCATGAAACGCCCGAACCAAACACGATGAGAGAAGATCGAAACCTACAACATCGTAGCCATCCAATATAAGGTTTGGATGATTAATGACATCGACGATAGGATACGAGCAAGAATATTACCATCCGCCCGATGAAAACCAAACAAAAACATATACTACTACGCTTTATTGATCTCTCGGTGCAACTCCTCGACCTCGAGGCTACTTTGCTTCGGTTCGTTCGATCCTCCACAATTATATTATTTTAAGGGGATTATTTTTTTCTTTTTCCCCGATGATACCGAGTTTGATTAGAGAAAGATTCTTTTTTATATTTTTAAAACTCGGTTAGGCATAAGAAATTATCTCTTTATGTTATTGGTGATCTCTAAAAGATTAATAACATATAATTATACCATTTTTAACCCCTCGATTACCAAATTTATCTTTTTGTTTCTCACAATCCTTTAGCATCATTGGTCGCCCGATCGATCGATCGATGACCAAAATGAATCCTCAAAGAACACAAAAGATAGGAATGCAACAAAGTGTGATGGACTCTTGCATCATTAATTGTTTCGTTGTTTGAACAAAAACAATGGCCCAACAAGTTTTTGAAAATTTACCTCGAGTATAATCAAAGAAACAAAAACAATTTTGGTGAGAGAGTAAAAAATTAATCTAAAGTGGATAAAATGATACGATTAATTAGGCATTTTAGAGATGATTTAATGCCATGATAGAACCAAGTGTTCTCCATCCAATATAAGAAGAATAAAAGAAAAAACGAATCTATTTATTTTATAGAGAGATATTTTTAAAAATATTAACAAAATTTAGAATAAAAATTTAAAAAACAAAATAGCAAATAGGGTTATTGATAGAAATAATTCAATTATTAAACTAACCCAAATAAGACTAATTGATAAACCCAAAACTAGCCACAAAATGAGTTTTCCAAAAAAATAAAAATAAAAAAAAAATCTAGGAAGGAAAAATAGAAAAAACTATTTTGCATCATCTTTTTACGTGATTTCTTCACGTGCATCTCTAATTTCTTTATGGATTTCATCTCTATTTTTGTTCATTGTTATCGGTGAATTGTCTCTTCAAAACAAAACTCATGAGATTCGAAACTTTTTATTTTTTTTGGTTAATTTCTCTTTAAAACTTGGGATCATTATCTAATATCCCAAACTAATCAACTTGGGATTGACCATCAACCAGTAACTATGCTTAGTGTCTGAATCCGATCCCAAAAATGGAAGGTATAATGTGTGAATCCGATCCGAAAATTGAAGGTACTAATGTGTTTGAATCCGATCCGAAAAATGGAAGGTACTAACGCATCCATTTGGGTCCAGAAAATTATCGGTTTTTGGATACTGCACTTAGAGGGATCCGTTCCGGATCCAACCCGACAACACCCTGGTCCACGGCGTTATAAAGGGGGAGAAACTGGGACGCAGAAGAAAGGCTAAGGGCAAAAAAAATCCACCGCGGGGGATAGCGAGATGCGACCGAACATCGTCACCGAGGTAAGAGGTCTTCCCGTCCCTCCCCCTCCTCCTCCTCCTTCTTCTTCTTCTTCTTCTTTTTCTGATTTGTGCTACATATAGCCTATGTTGGATGGATCCACTGGTCTTCCTCGGAATGCTTCGCCGTCCGGGATTCTGAGTAGCTCAACTTCACTTTTCTTTGCGATCATTGGGGTTTTGCAGCTAGTTCTGTGGGATGAGTGAAATGTCCGCTAAAGAATCGCATATTTCTAGTTTCATTTCTTTGCTGTTGTTTGCTTGTTTGGTTCCTGCGGAAATGAAGTAAAATCGAGGTTGTGGGATGATTGTTACAGATCTTGACCTAGTTATACTTGGGGTATATCATGCAAAATACATATTTTAGTTGTGGACTTGTTCGGGGGAGACTAACTTCGTAACAACTTGCTTTCAACTGGTCCGGAGGTTGCTTGTTATTGGAGGATCTTTATAGTTATTCAGCAAAATAATCTCGATATTTATTAGTAGCATATTGTGGACTTTGAGATTGATCCATACATATATTTCCAATCCTGTCTACAACTAATAGAAAAGTGGATATTACTGAAGTTCTTTACCTCTTACTAGAATTAATGCAGATTTCTGGAATGCCAAGGATAAGGATTATAGAAATGTTGCATAGGCAACTGAGAACTTACCATTATTTCCTATATGATCACCAGCCAGTATATAATTGGGACAAGAATTTTGGTTAAGTTAAGCACATACAAACTTTAAAGACTATTTTGCTATAATGATTGCAGTTCTTGTGCTGTAAGTTCTGCTACAGCACTTGGTCATGAATTTAAATATGCGGACCCGTGAAATTCCTTGTTATGCCAATATAATAAATAATCACAATTGACGGAAGGATAGTGGTGGAAGAAACCTTTTCCATGGAATGGAATTTTTAATATGGATGATGTGCTTCCACATAAACCATAGACACAGTCATATGATTAGCATCAGTATGTTCATTTGGAACTAGAAGTTCGATTACAAGGACAAAGAATTTGGACTCAGGATGATTATGAGATCTTGGCATGATTTGGCTATGAAGACTTGCCATAATGGAAATTATGTATTTATTAAATCTTTTTTTTTTTTTTTTAAAATATTGATGGTTTTTGAGGCCTAGGGAAAAAATAATGCTTCAAAACAGCAGGGAAGCAATGTTGTTAGGGTGCAAGATGTTCACCTTTAAGTCGTCTTTCATATTTAGGGTCTTATGTTTTTGAACTAGTGACTCCAACTTCAGAATTTTGTTAACCTTCCTCAAATAGACTGTTTTTGTGTTATTGAACATTTTAATATGTCAAAATAAATATCTTGTTTAGCTACGTCCAACAATAAATAGATAATTAAAAAATGATATAAAGATTGATGTAATAAAACAAGATTGGGATGATGCATATATATCATAAGAGGCTAGAAGTGGGACTACGTTTCTGGTTTCTTACTTGTGGTGATGTTGAATGTTGGCACCTAGGCCTCAATTCTATATGCCGGAAGTTTGCATGACTAATTGCTTGAGGAATATTGACAAAGTGATGTGTTATATTAGTTGCTTATTTTTTATAAGAAAATGATGGTCTTAGAGAGTCTGAAAGCATCATGTCTGAGTTCAAGAAACATAACCAACTAGAAGTGCTATTTTCATCTCTAGTGATTATGTGACTTTAATCATATCAACAAAAGTTGAAAAACCTCGAAAAACCTTGAAGAAATGGCCAATGACCAAGAAGATTCTATTCTAGGAAAAATGGAGATTTGACTTTGTCCATATGCAAGGTCTTTTCTAATTTACAAAATGTTTTTGTAGAGTTTGTACATTTGATTGGTAAAATGAAGTCAACTTTTCAATGCTTTAATATGTAAATTTCTCCTCAAACCATCATTCAAGTAAATTTATTTCGGTTATAGACTTATAGTGCAGTCATTTATAGATGGTAGTTCCTTTTTTAATGTACGATTACTAGATAATCATGGGCTACATATTTTTGCCTATTTTGATGCAGGGATATTTTATTTTATTTATTGTTTGAATAAATATGATTAGATTATGGAAATTCAAATGTTATCAATTGCCATATAGAACTCTGCACTATTTCTAGTTTACTTTCTTAGATACTCAAGCTAAAGAAAAAAAAAATGAAATAAATGCAAAAAAAAAAGAAGAAGAATGCATAATTTGTTTTGATTGAAGACTCCAAATCTGGATTGAGGATTTCATCTCTATGAGGAAGATTCATTATTTTACAAAGATGGAATATTATCAATTAAGAATATCATAAAAAATGAATATTATTCAATGAATCATATATAGAAATTAATCTTCTTGAAAGAAGGAAAGAGTAGATTTATTTGTTTTTAAATAATTGTAATATTTCCTTATTTCTATATTCTTCCTATACTTAAGGTCTATAAGAAGAATAAAGAAATATTATAATTGAATGAGAAAATGAACTAATGAATTAAAGTTCTATATTCACATTATATATGAGTGGTGTGAGGCCATATTCATTTTTCATTAGCATGATTCCATTGTTTACATGTGAAACGAAGGCACGAGAGTGATATCAGGAGGCCCTTGGGCGCTCGCCTAAGTGTTCAGGTCAGGCAAGGCGAGGCGAGGGGATGCTGGTGCACCTCAAATAGGGTTCGGGCGGTTGCCTTCAATTGTGCGTCGCTTAGACGTGTGCTTGGGCTAGGGGTTGGGTCGCCTAGGTGCTCGCGTAGCCCAATTTGAATCCTGATTGAAAGTGACTTAGCTTGAGTTGAACCAAAATGTTACAATTGGTTCAACCAAGCCAAGTCCTGACTCCAGTACCATGTCATGGGCTCGTTAGTGAGAGAAACCCTATTCTCGTTCTCTCGATCGCCCTCTTATCCTCGTTGCCATCGTCACTGCCTCGCCTCCTCTTCACCTGAGGCCATAGCTCCTTACTATCGCCTCTTGTTTAACGATTATTCCCGTTGCTCCTCACATCCGAGCATATGGCAGCGCTTCATTGGTGGTGGTACCTCCTCTTCATTCTCTCTCACCCGGTGTTGTACCTCTTGCCTCTCTTTCCTACTCGTTGTCGCTCTTCCTCTCATCCTTCGTTGTAGGTCTCGTCAAGCCTCCTCGACACCCCCTCCCTCCTCAGTGCTTCTCCCCCCTTTGCTTTGCCTCTCTTTCCTACTCATTGTCACTTTCCTACTTTCTCCCTCCTTTATAGCCGACAAGCCTCCTTTTTCTCTAAATCTTCCTTCTCAGCTTCTTTTACTCCTTGACAATCCCATATGATCTGTCTTGAATTTAGTAATAATGTTAATTATTAATAATAATTAGTTTTTATTAATTATAGCATATGAATTGTTTAAAGGATAGAATTTGTCATTGCTAGTATTTTGGAGTGTCACTAGAGTTTTGACATCTTGAATCATAGCTAATGTAGTTTTAGGATTATTATTATTATTTTTTATTTTAGTATTTTTTTTATGTTCATAGATTAGATGGTTAAATAAATTTCCTTTGATGTTTTAGTGGTCATATTTTGAATACGAAATAATATGAAACTTATTTATTGTCTAATTTTTATTTTAATGATTGTTTTTCTCGTTGAATGTATTGTTTATAATTTTTATATTGATGGTTGCCTTGCTTTGCTCGGGCAAGCATCCGAACCTTTAGCGCCTAGCATCTTTGACAACATAGAGATCTTTATTTTAGAAGCTTTAATTTTAAGGGATGTTTATTGTTGGTCTTTTGCTTTTTATTCTATAATTTTCATATAAAAAAGACACTTTATCTTTGCAAACCTGTCCTACATTAAATTGATATAAGAGCTTCTACCTAAACTAAAATGTTTGATCATCAAGCTTATCCAAGTTTTGACTATTTGAACTCTAGACGAGTTCTTACATAGCAAAAACATATAGTGTTATTTATCGCTTGAATTAATTTGATTGGATTGTGAGTGTTTTACAAATGTAGTTATTTGTCACATGACAACATCTTTAATATTTCTATTTCAGTTCTATAAATTACTTAAGATGAGAAAAATGAAAGCAAATATTAAAAAGTCAAAGAAATCACTATCTGATTTTACAATAACAACAACAATAAGGGTGTTAGTTATAGCTATTTGGGGTCGACTACATGGATTTTTTGTCGCCACTGCGATATTTTAAAGCCCATATGTTTAGTTAAGTTAAAAATATTTAAATTTTTATTTACAGTTTCCATTAAAATCTTTTTAGTCTTCATTTACCTCTCCTCACACTATTAACGGTAATCATTTCATCTCTTTTAACTATCGCATCTATAGGTCTCTTAAGCACATGTCGATACTATCTTAGATGATTCTCTCATTTTATCCTATATTGAATTGATACCTAACTATTCACAAATAAAAATATTTTTTTTCCTTTCTTGGTAACTTGACAAATTTATTTCAACATTTCCGTATTAATAATATAAATTTTTTGTATATATTGTTTCTTAATTGTCCAACACTTAGATCCATAAAGCATTGCTCGTCTAACAACTGTCATAAATTTTTTTTTTAATGTCAAAGTTACAAATGATCGCACAAGACTCCTAACACCCCCCACTATGTTAACCATCATGTTTTTATTATATGAATAATATCTTCATCAATCTCTCCATCTTGTTGAATAATTCTAACACTAATAGTTATATTGTCATACATATCCTTAATAACATTAATATAATTAGTGGATATATCATTTTTTTTATGACCCACCATAATAAATTTCTATGAATTCTATTATATGATTTCTCTAAATCAATAAAAATCATATGAAAATCTTTTTCTCTTTTATATTATTCTATTAATTATCTTAATAAATAAATAGCTTCTATTGTTGATCTTCAAGCATAAAATCAAATTGATTTCAGAGATATTTGTTTTAAGCCTTATCCTATATTTGATAGCTCTTTCCCAAAGTTTCATAGTATAAGTCATAATTTTAATTTCTATATCATTATGATAGTTTTGTATGTCATTTATTCTTCTATGTCACTAAGAAGCTCTTTCTTCATTCATTATGCATCTATTTGAATCTCATAATTTTGTTAAATAGACTAGTGAACCAAGCTACTCTCTAGTCTTCTAATTTTTTTCAAACCTCAATAAGGATACCATTAGGTCCCTCACTCTTAGCTATTTTTATCTTTTTTAAAGCATCCTCTAATTTTACGAATAAATTTATGATTATTAAATACATCATTATTATTTAAAGTTACATCATTTGTGAAATATTTATTAAATAATTTATAAAAGTAATTTCTTCATCATTCCTTAATATTATTATCATTAACAAATATTGTTTGATCTTCATCTTTAATGCATCTGACATTACCTAATTCGTTATCCTTTCTTTTTCTAGCTTTAGCAATTCTAATATATTTTTTTCTCTATCTTTACTACTTAATTTGTGATAAACATTATCATAAGCTTTATATGTTGCCATACTAATTGTTCTTTTAGCATCTTTTTTAGATTCTTTATATCTTTTAAATTTCTCCTTATTTTTATAATTTTATCAATCCTTAAAACATGATATTTTAGTAATAATTGTTTTATGAACTTTCTCTCACCATCATCAACTCTCTCTTAAGCTACACTTCTACCTTTAGTTTTATCACAGTCCTTTTTTATAGTCCTAATCTTATTGGCAATTGTAGTCTAAATAATAAAAATATTATCTCCGTTTAAGTTCCAAATCTCCTCCTTTTTTATCCTATTCTTAAAGGCCCTTACATTATCATCTTTAAAACTTCATCATCTAATCCTAGTAATTTCTTTTACTATCTTTTTCTTTTTCTATTTTCTACAACAAATATGTATAGCTTTATAATTCTTACATATAATTTTGCGTACCTTTCTGATGAGAAAAAAGTCTATATAGTTTTGACTATTCTTATAAGTAATCAAATGTTTTATGTCTGTTCTTATAGTGAGTATTGACAATTATAAGATCATACATGGTGGTAAAATCTTAAATAATGTCACCTTCTTCGTTTTTTTCCTAGTAACCAAGGCCTTGTGCACTCCTTTAAATTCACCATATATTTTTCCTACATGACCATTTAAATATCCAAAATCATACGAGAATGATATTATCTAAGTTTTCTAAAATTCTCTTTTGGTTTGATCAACTAGTCCAACTTGAGGGACATAAGCACTTATGATCTATAAAACATCGTCTCCTAAGACAAATTTTGGAAGTATAATTCTATCTCCAAATCTTTTCATATCTACAATATTATTCTTAAGATTCTTATGAACAATTTTTGCACTATTTCCAGTGATTTCAATAGGCGCTCGGGCGAGGCGAGGCCCGAGCGCCTCGCCTTCATGTCCAGGTGCCTCGCTTCAAAGAGGCGCCACCTAGGCGCTCGCCCGAGCCCAGGCACCGGGCGTTTCGGGCGAGCGCCCGGGTTAAACCAGGTGATCGAACCAGTGTTTTATGTTTGGTTCGGTCTCCGGTGCTTTAGTTGGTTCGATTGAACCAACTAAAGCACTGATATCAGCCTCCCAACATCCCTCTCGCGACTTCCCCAACCCTAACCTTGCTCGTCGTTGCCGCTGCCACTGTCGCCACTCCCACTGTCGCTGCTCGCTACTACCGTTGCCACTATCGTCGCTCGCCGCTCTCGCTCCCATTGCCGCTGTTGCTGCCACTATCACCGCTCGTCGCTCCCGCTCCCGCTGCTCGCTACTACCGCTACCGTTGCCACTGTCGTTGCGCGCCGCTCCCGCTACCGCTTCTCGCTGCTACCATTGTCGCTACCACTGTCGCCGCTTGCCTCTGCCGCTCTTGCTCCCGCTGCTTGCTGCTACCTCTTCTCACATCGACTCGATAATATACTGTTAATAGTATATTAACAGTATACTGTTAACTGTATTATATTAATAGTATACTGTTAACTGTATACTAGTAATAATATTTTTTTATTTATTAGATTAATAATATATTATTTTGATTTTAATACTACTAATTTTTATTTATTTGAAATTATTGTTATTGTTTTCAATTTTGAGATTTTTTTTGTTAATGTGATATTGTGATTTGTAAGATTTTTTAATTTAATATCATATTTTTATTTAAATAATTATATTTATTAATTATATTATATATTTTTATATTTTTATATTTATTAATTATATTATATATTTTTATATTTTTATATTTTTGGACCTTAGCGTCTTTTGCCGTCTAGCGCTTTTTAAATTACTGACCATTTCTATGTATAACTTTTCCTGTATATCAAATCTTAAATCTAGTACTATCAATACAACAACAACAACAACAAAATCGTAACTATTTGGGGTTGGCTACATGGCTCTTTTGCTGCCATTGAGGTATATAAAAAGTCATATGTTTAGATAAATTTAGAGTACCATCTTTAAAAAATCATTTGTAAAATCTAATACAATCAAGTTGCTATGTAATCCTTTGATCTTGGGCTAACTTCTTTACTCACATTGGTTTAAAGAAATGAGAGAACCCTTATCTACTTTGCACCACATTCGGACGCCTTTGTGATGGGCCGTTTTCGAGTGACCTCCTAGCCATCATTTGCAATTCGGAACACCTAGGTGGTGAGGGTGCCTCGTGTCATTTTTGTGTAATGACCTAGCCTTGTACTGAGATTGGTTAAGATCCATGTTCATGGGATCTAGTTTACGCTGGTTGTCAATGACCTAACGCAACCCTCCTCCTTTTTCATTGGGACTTAGGACCAGCATTGGCATGTTATAATTTGATTTTTTTGAAGATCAGAAGTTTGAGCTTTTCATGACTTTTGGCTTAGTAGGCTCCCAAAATATTTTTGTCATATACTGGTGATATTTTCATGCTTAAACTTTTACTCTTGTGCTCTTTTATGTTTCATAGGCAGGGCTGCCAACAAGGCTGCATCAGTGGTGGGCTACTGTTCCATTTATTACTTCTGGTGTCATTATCACTTGTGGTGTAATTTATCTGGTGTGCTTGCTGGTTGGGTATGACTCCTTTTATGAGATATGCTTCTTGCCTTCTGCAGTAGTTTCACAGTTTCAAGGTACAGTTTACCTCCTTTTGGATTCAACTATACGAAATCTGTGGTTGTTTGAGTTGTAATCAACATTTATTTTTCTGTGATTATTAAATATCTTATCTCCAGCCAACAGATATTTATTGTGATTTGATAGTACTTTGTTATGTTCTATGCAGTCATGGTCATTTAATTTGCGAAGCAGTTGTTTATCCTTATAATTTCCATAACACATGCTGAAGGAATGACGAGGCATTGTATTCCTAGCTGACAAATATTTATGCACTTTATCTAGTACTTTGTTATTTCATATGGCTGACATTTAGAGTATATATTAGCTAAAATTTTAATACCATGTTAACTAAGAGTGGTGAGGGTGGGCCTTGGTACAACAGGAAGGTTGCTTCTTTGAGAGATCAGGCTCGAAGTACGAAAATAGTTTCTCTATATTTAATGGTAAGGCTGCATACATTGACCCTCTTCAGATCCTGCATTGCTGGGAGCCTCATGTGCTAGTTACACCTTTTTCTTTTTTGTTAACTAAGAATGGTGAAGGCATAAGATAAGGTGTTCATATTCTTAATTATGAAGGCATGTCATTCAAGTCATAGTATTTTACAATGCAATGTGATGTATCGGTGAAAATTAATGTCATCCAATCAAAGGAATTTGGTAAGCCTTGATTTACTTAGACATAGCCAGGAAATGCATGAATTCTAGGTTCATCAATTTACTCAAAAGTTACTGTAAAGAACACAAAGTTATTAGGAAGCCAGGAGATCCTTAAAGTTGCTACCGGAGGAAATCAACAAATAGGATTACTACAGAATGTGCATGTAGCAGACTCAAAATATCGTCGTCACAATTTGATGCTTGGTTATGTGTCTTTCTTCTGAGTTACATCAATAGTTAAATGTTCTATTATGTAATCCAAGTAGTCATTTTTATCTCTTAGTTTCTAACATCTTTTTTAACTTGTTGCAGTATATAGGATCTACACGTCTGATCTTTTTCATGGATCTTTGCTGCATGTTCTCTTCAATATGTTAGCTTTAGTTCCTTTGGGCATGGAATTGGAGCGAATAATGGGTTCTGTTCGGCTTTTATATTTGATGCTCTTTCTTGCAACTACCAATTCTATATTTCATCTCATTATTGCTGTAGTGGTGGCTGGAAATCCATTACATCCTTTGCCATTTCTCATGAACCAATGCTCCATTGGCTTCTCTGGAATCATATTCTCAATGATCGTCATAGAAACAAGCTTAAGCGGTGTTCAATCTAGAAGGTTGGTAGTGTTTTATTGCACTTTGGCATGTTCACTCAAATCCACATATGGAATTACTTGTTTTGCTTCTGTAAGCTTTTTGATGTAGTTAACACCACAATCAATATCTGATAACTTGTGATGTTCTTGATAAATGGATCTTTCACATTGCGTTGACCTATACTGCTGTTTTGCAGTGTTTTTGGACTCTTCAATGTTCCTGCTAAATGGTATGTGCCTGCCTTGTTGTCATAGGAACTAAGAAGTCTTGTCAATTCGTTTTTGTCTAACTCTGTTAATTATTATTTTCATGATAAGATGGAAACCTTCACCATGGAATTGTTTTTATTTAGGTATGCATGGATCTTATTGGTACTTTTTCAACTTCTGGCATCTAATGTATCATTGTTGGGGCACTTGTGTGGCATCCTGTCTGGGTTTGCATGTTAGTTCTTCCATTTCCTTTTGACTCTCATGTTTGTTCTTTATGCTCGTTTTGTTCATTAGTTATTTGTTCTTTTGTTGTTTCATCCAGACACATATGGATTCTTTAACTACTTACTTCCTGGGCCATCTGTCTATTCTGCCATTGAAAGCTCCTCTATCCTGGTAATTTTTTTATTTGAACCAGCATATTTGGCCATTTCATGCAAGTCCTCTGAAGATTAACCATCCAAGGACCACACTGCTAGATGTTTGTTCTTAAGCATTGCAACGGCATGCATGAGATCTTACATCCATGTTCACAAGTAGAAAAAAGTATATATTACATATAATTATTTTATACTGTTTAAGTGATTTGATCCATTTATCTAGCTTTACAACTTTCCTAGTTATTGCCATGCTGAAATTTAATATTTGGTTTTGCAGTCATTATGTGTAAGGCGTCCTGGATTTATATTGTGCACCGGAGGGACTACATATGGTCAGCTTCCCACACATTCAAGTGCAGCTACAATGTCCAAGTATGTCAGATCTACATGTTTTTCTGATTAACTTGTACTTTGAGGACTTAATTTCATATGTCCTTTATGTAGTGGTCTGAGTTCAGGAAATTTATGGAGGAACATCTCTTCATGGATGCCACAAAGGGCGGCATCAACTGCTCAGGTAAATGATCTATCAAAACAAAACCAAATGTCTTGTAGTTTGGAAGTTGTTTGTATATGGGTACAAGAATGCTACATGCTATGCCTGTGATGATCACAATCTGGCATAATACTTGCTAGCTGTACCGTTCTCATGCTGGATGTGGCAGTTCTCAACCCAAGGGCATCATGCAGCTGGTGGTGTCGTTGCATGCAGTCACCAGCATTTTGGAAAAAAGCACCGGTACACATGGCACATACACGAGCAAATTATGCATTCTGTATCATGCAATACTTCACTGCACATACACATGAGCACATTATGCACTCTATATAATACAATACTTCACTGGCATAGTTCATCGACCACAAGCCGTATGATCAAATTCCATCCCTCTGGAGTGAATACATGTGTTTACCATGACTTAGAGATTTGAGGGCAATATCACTAGTTAAACTAAGAGCCATTTTTGTTGTTTCTAACAACTGAGGTTTGAGGGCCATATCACTAGCTAATCTCTTTAGGTTTTCCTCTACTTCTTGGACAGTCATTTTAGTCAAGTTATCTAGTCTATCATACCACCTTAAAGGGGTTTACCATTTTTTTCCTTAATTGGAACTATCCCTAATTGTTTAAGAATGGAAATATCTTGTATTTTATTTTATTTAATAAGGTAGTAACCCCCCATCCATCTCAGCACAATGATCAAAGCTAGATCTTTAATTTGGTAAAGTCATTAAAAAATAAGATTAATTTGTTGGATTTATCTGGTCTAGGCAGTGGTTCTATCTTAAAGTTTCTCCATCTTTGGCTTTTCTCAATAAGGAAGAAAAAGACTAGAGTGGGAAGTTAGATATCACAGTGAAGAAAACATGTGGATTTGTTATGGCACATATTTCAGTAGTCTTAAATTCTCTTGGACTGAGATCAGTGTTCTTGTGACAACTCAGTAGATAAGCTACCCTAATAGCAGATGAGAGATCATTTTTGTCAAAATTCATTATCTTGACTTGATTTTATGATTATCATAATATCTTGACATAGTAATGTTCATTAACCAAATCATAGGTTGTCCAAGACAGCTTCATCAAATACTGATCTTTTAATGCAGACATAAAGGTCTTGCATTAATAGCAAAAAGATGAATTGGTGAAAGAATTGGAAAGTTGAATGATACTTGTCAAATTCTGCTCTTTCTTGATGGATTATTGAATAAATGGATACAATCAAGGTTCTCAATACCGTACCGTACCGGTGTTTCGACCTGGGCTCGGTACGGTACGGGTGTATCGAGCGGTACACTCAGGTGTACAGTGCACTGCTACAGTGCTACAGTCGAAACCGGTACGTACCGTCCGGTAACGGGCGGTACGCTTCAGTATGGCAGACCTTGGATACAACAACAAATTAGAAGTTTCCAGAGGTTCGGTTACATCAATCTTTTGTTGCCACTGAAATCTCTATTGAGGACAACAACACTAGTCAAATTAAGAGCAATAATTACTGTTACACTAATGTATTAATTCAATTTTCTTAGGCTTAAATTTGACTTTTAGATTGACAAACCAATACTTTAGAACCTTGGTAAATGTATTTACATGGCAATCTTCAAAAAGTCTGACCATAATATTTGGAATAAGTAAGGTGAGTATGCATTTTTAACATCATGTCATATATTTAGATGATAGGCTTTTGACAGTGGGAGACTGAAATGAAAGATGTTACACTCATGTATTTATTAATTGTTTTAAGGCTTAGATTCAACTTATAGATTAACAAACCGATGCTTTAGAACCTTGGTAATGTGTTTACATGGGCAATCTTCAAAAAAGGTGACCATAATATTTGGAATAAGGTGAGTATGCATTTTTAACATCATGTCATATATTTTGGTGGAAGGCTTTTGATAGTGGGAGACTGAATTGAAAGATCTGTTAGTGGTTGTACTTTATATTTGAATGAAAAGGATGTTGGAGTAATCCATGCTTAGTCACTGAGGTCCTTAGAGCCTAGGCACAAGGCACAAGAGTAGCCTAGTCAAAGGTGCTAGGCGCTAAAAGGTGACAAGGTGCACCAAAATGCTCGTGGTGCTAGGCGCTCACCTGAGCGAAGCGAGGTTCTCCCAAATATTAAAATATAAAAATATATCATGATTGAGAAACATGATCACTAAAATAAAAATGACACATCAAATTGTATTCATTTGAAATACCAAATTACATTATCCAATTCCAATAATAAAAATGCCAAAACAAAACAATCATCAATGATCAACAAAACAAGATTGTACTTCTATGTAGGATCCTTCTTTCAGTTTCTTGTCAATGATTAATGCCTATCAGTGATTGTTGATGGGGAGGAAGACATTGTCGCTCGTCGATAGGGAGGAAGACACCGAATGTGTGCCCTTAGGTTTCCTAAGGAGACATAGGGTTGTGCGTATGATGGGGGTGGGGGTGTTTGGTGAAGTGTGTTGACCTGGTTTGATCAAACCAAAATCAATGAACGCAAGTCATTTAGGCACGACCCAAGCACTCGGGCCATGCCTAGGCCCAAACATGTGCTTGGGCCGCCCCCAATTGAAGGCACCCACTTGGATCACTTACCAGGCACTCGGGCCTTGCATCACCTCACTTGAGTGCCTGGTGACTTCACTGTACCAAAGGTGGTGTACATTTCAGTGAAGCAATGCATACAATATATTTATTGACAGAAAACTTGTAGGTGAAATGAAACTAAGGTTTTGACATGACATTCATTATACGTGAATACTTCAAATTTCACTTTGTTCATTCAGAAGGTAGACCCAGTTATGTTAATTGCGAAATGCACCTTGGTAGAAAGTGATGATGAGTAGGATGCTAAGAGAAGCAGCCTTTGGGTACTTTATCATGAGTTTACTGGAATTACCTACATGTAGCAAGTACCAAAAAAGACTATAGTGGGCCAATCAACTGAGCTGTCATGGTAACTCTATAATTCATAATTGTGGAAGCAATTTATTTGGTCTAAAGACAATAGTTTAGGTTTTTCTACAAGCTATCCAGATCATCAAAAGTTTGCTGTATAAAACAAAAAGAGATAGCCTATATTACTCAATTTCTTCGATGGAGATACTTGGTTTGATGTAATCACCTTAAAAAGAAGGTTGTACATTATATATTGAGCAATGTGTAGTCAAAACCATAGTTATAAGAATCGGATCAAATGGTCAAACTGGAGTGCCGAGAACTGGACACTTCATTGGCCCGATTCAATCATAAGATGTCTCCGTTTGTAAACCATGATGAACTGATTGACGTTACTAGTTTTTGGACGACCCCCATGATGAACTCAATTATGAGATGTGTTTAGTAGGACCTTCATTGTTTGGAAATTTGTTCAAGATGATTTAAATGCCCTTTTTATATATATATATATATATATATATATATATTTGCTCTTGAGGATATTAAAGTCAATTTTGTGATAGGATTATGGGAAAAGGGGAAACACTATGTAGAAAGGTTCGATCTTCCTTCTCTCAATGTTTGGCTTCTCCATTATTAATAATAATAAGATATTCTTCAGTTGTCGCTCTCCCTTCGGCCATCTTGTCATAAATTTAGCTGGTTTTGCTTGAGCATTGCATTAACCTTATTATATCCATCCATTAAGTGTCTGCCTCCACGTAACCTTGTAGTCTCGTAGGGGCCTGCAAGGAAAAAATAGATTAGTGGAAGTGAAGCACGGGATCACACAAGTAGATACCAACGAAAACACTTTATAGACATTGCAAAATATAGAGATAACTTAGCAAAGATGGAATGATTGTGTGACAAGCGTTCCAAGGTAGTTCATCGCACACAAAGTAGTTATGCACAAGTGCCTATGCGACACCAAGACCGAGCAACGACCCATCCTTAGACATATAATTGAAACCCCATCCGACCCAATGCCACCATCTAAGGGTTCCAGGTGATGAGACAACTGATGTTTTATACCAAAAGACTGTTAGCCAGAATTCAATTGTATTATGTGATTTCACGTGGCTAGCTGCTCTACCTATAATGCTTGCATGTTTTGCAAAACATAGAACACATAACAAAAACACTACCAATAGCAGAATGAGGCTGCCAAGACTACTAAATAGTCGTTACAAGATGCCTGGGTGAAACACCCGAAAACACCCAAAAGTGGTAGAGAAAGTGGTCAGGGACATATATCGAACATAGTCCCTCTCCCTTTGATCAACCTTTCCTCTAACTGTTCTTTCGTTTGCCCCTCTTTCATAATAAAATTAATGTATCTAAGAATAGTGACTTTGGTCGTTCCTCTCGTCCTATCCACTCGTTCAATGATCCCTCTTCTTCCCTTCACAGCCCTTCTCCCTCCTGCCAGTCAACATAGTGCTTAAGATTGTTCCCCTTTTTTATTAATTATATTAATTTTATTGTTAAAAACATTTTCCTAATGTTATGTGTAATTCAATCTATTGTTATATTTTTAGATATATTTTCTGATTAAACATGTGGTCCAACTGGTTGAACCATCTATTTGCTTGGTTTGTTTCTGATAAATATGGTTTCAACCCTGCCCTTTGTTTCTTATTTTTCTTTCATTTCTTTATTGCTGCTCGTAAACTTAAATTTTGTTTCTGGCACTCAATATTTTTTAATTTAGTTGACATAATCTGGTATTATCGGTATTTCTTGAGTCCATATATAGCTTGTTGTCAGCATGAGGCCCTTAGATTCCTTCTCAGGGAAATGAGCTATTTAACTTTATTTGAAGCTATCAGTATCAGTGCAGAATCTGACTTTAATATGCAACGAAATTTGATGCTAGACAATTTTCATGTCTATCCATTCTTTTTTATTTCATATTTAGACTCCTCTTGTCTTTGTCTCATGCATTCTGACTTCGTTGCTTTTTTTATTTGTCATGATTCTTGAATGGAAAACATTTATAATGTTCCATAATTACAGAGTTTATAATGATATAAACAATTGTTGTAGCCAGCACAGGATCCAAGATTTCCTGGAAGGGGAAGGACTCTTGGTTCTACAGGAAATCAGTCGTTAACTCCAGCTGATTCTGACTTGAGCTTGCATGCGAGGCTCTTAGATAACTCCACAAATCGTCCATTGGAGACAACAACATTAAGTACAGAAACATGGTTACCAGACGCAAGGTATGGCCAATCTTGTTTGTAGAATTACTTCTTTTTCTTGGAACATATGGTTTTTCATGTCTTTTATATTTTCCAAGTTTTCTATGTGCTTTCTATCTTCTGATTTAACAAACTGAAAGAGTCTTCCAGCAACATACTGAAATAGGTCTAGTATGTTAATTCTTCCTATCAATTACGACAAGTTTTACCAGTTGAGATAGCAACTTCATCAGTTATTATCTTGTATCCCAAGAGGATTTCAAGTTCACAGGCATAAGATGTTTAGTTATATTTTGTTCCACACTTCCACCTTTTTTATTATCATACATCTTATATCTTGCTAAACTGAGACAAAGCAGAGTGCATTAAATTTCAGTTTGTAGATGATTTCCAATACGCCCCTGAGTTTAGGCTTTACATGGTGACCACTGAAATTCCTGCATGCTTAAATTGCATGTTTAGTGCATACAATTGAATGATCATCTAAGATGTGATGCATGGACATATGATAAAGGTGGATCAAATATGTTTGGAAGTAGAATGAACTATATATATATATATATATACAAGGTATGCAATTTCGTATCGTACCGGAGTTTCGATGTTCGTTCGGTATGGTACGAAACTGTATACCGAGCGGTATACCGTTCGGTATATATATATATATTTATATATATATTTTTTATAAAAGGCGACATCGCATCGACTCGGCGACGTCGCCTCGTTTATATATATATATATATATA
>LVTN01000613.1:34570-72212 GCA_001649415.1 Musa itinerans | reverse complement strand
TATATATATATATGTGTATATATATATATATATGTATATATATATATATATATATGTATGTATGTATATGGTTGCGTAGTATATTGTTGTATCTAGGTGTCTACAAAAAGGGGAAAGGGTTGTTACTCGGAACATTAGAGAATGGATGATGAAAGCTTTTCCCGATAGTATGAGTGGTGTGACATCTCTAGAAGGTGACTCTTAGAGCCAAGCATATCTAATACTTACTCACTCATGGTGTGGTGCATGAGGCATGTCTAGTGCCAGGCAAAGATCACATGAAAGCCAGTAATTACTGGTTCATATTATTTGCTTATTGCATAGGGTGATACCTGACTGCACAAGCATTTATGTTTGCTAGTAATCCTATGGCCAATGCCTTGACTCTTCCCACTTTTCATCTAGCAGCCCCCTTCTCTCTTCTCTTATTTTTCTTTAATTGAAAACGTTGGTAAATTATCAAATCAACCTAGCATTTGAAGATAATATTGCATTATTTACCAAATCAAGATTAAACTGAAGTCAAATCTTTATATTATTTTGTTTTTGAATGGTTTGTTTCTTGCTTAAGTTTCATTTGTTTTTGTGTATATGGTACTTGAATGCTTGCTTCAAATGCATCCTTTCCTCATGCAGTTGAGTTTGGTTCTACACTGATAGTTGAATGTTTGCATCAGATGTTGGCCTCAGATTTGGTTTACATCCCTCTGGAACTTGATCATATATCACTATTTTTTAAATTTGTGTACATAATTTTTTTTGTTAATGATTTACAGAAAAATGACAAATGCCAATGCAGTCCAGCAGCATGTCCATTATTGGCTGTAGTAAGGTCAAAATTGTATTTGGCCTGTGAAAATTTTTGACGTGGCTATATGCACCAATTTTGTTAAACTCACGATCTGGGTTGTAAGATCACAATATACAACAAACCAATTCATCAAATTGTCAAAGTCAGGGCGGTTTTTGAAATGAAAATCGAACAGGCTCAGGCCAACTTGCAAGTTGACTTGGTAAAATTGGTTGAATCATTCGAGTTGACTCTAATTTATCGAGTGGACTCAATGGACTCACAATAAAAAAAACATGAACCTACATGGTGCAATGAGAAGACATGGTGGAGCCTTAGCAATTAGCGTCACATCTACTGACATAGCCAGTTGAGGCACCTCCTCTGCTACTGCCACAGGCCATCCTCTTCTCTCTTTCGTTGTTACAGGCCACGCTGCCTTCTCTTAGCCAGTACACTTTTCTCCTCTCATCTCTTCTCTCTCATTCTCTACCCTCTTCTCTCGTGCCTTCTGTTGTCTCTGCTGTCTTCTTGTGTTCTCTTTTTTCTCCTATTTCCTCCCTCTCCAGTTCCCTCCCATCTATTATCTTTTCTCCCCTCTCTTGTTCTCTCGTCTCCAATCTCCTCCCCTTTCTACAATCACTCAATAAAACATGAATTAATTTCAGCCATTGCCTACTGTTCGTGATTACAAAGGATATGTAATTGCTGTTAAATTTTTAATCCTAAGTTGATGCCAAAATGTTTTTTATTTTAACTCCATCTAAAGTTTCTTTGGAAGAATTGGCGACCTGAGCTCTGAGGTTGAAGATTTTATTATGAGACTATATATCTGTGATCTCTCTTTTCATGAGCTCAGTTTATTCTCTTATAAAAGCTGGAATCAAAGGCATAAACTTATGACTACAACAATGTAGCAGGGTTTTTCTTCCATGTTTCAATAAAAAATCCAATGCTGGAGTTAACAAAATACAAGAAGTAAAAAAGAAAAGTAAGAAGTACTTAACCGTCAGTCCTTGTTTTCTTTTTCTAGAGTTCATAAAGGCAACTTAGGTGCATATCAAGATCATAAAAGTAGCTCACTAATTTGGCAAATTTAAGGGACACCTGCAAGACTTAACTTTTGAGACATTGCCCAACTACCTCCTTTGATTCAATTGCTTGGCTTCTTTAGGCTTCTTGTGACACTCAACCCCACTCCTCCTTCTATTTTATTGTCCTTACCTTCAATGAGATTTTGAAATGTTACGAAGAAGGAAAGAAAATGAAAAGAAAAAAGGAACACATACTTCAATGAGACCAAAATATTAAGCTAATAACTCTAAATTTCTGCTTCAATTATCATTAGTAATATACGAACCAAGGTTTGCCATACCGCAATGTATCGTTCGGTACGGGTGATATGTACCTTTTCGATAATGGATTGGTATAGGCGGTACATCGGTATGCTTTCATGTACCATGTGTCGGTACACTTAGTATGGCTCGATATATCTCAGTATGCACCATATCGATAGCTGGTCGGTACATCGATATGGACTGGTAAGACGAATAATGATGTGAACATCTTTGTTTATTACAATAGAAATTGTGTAGCTCATAAAATCACTCTTTTGTTAATGAGTATCATTCTTTAGTTGTGATTCTTGAGTAATGGAGAGATCAATCAAACCATTGTAAACCTTCAAAAATATATTATTCATTGAGATAAGAGATATAATAATTCAAATATACATTAACTTTAATATAAGTACAAATAGTAACTCAAGGACATATAATAGTTAATCTTATTAAAAGAAATTATTTATAAGCATATGTAATCTTAAATTTAACTCTATATAAATTGTAAGATTTTATGATCCATTCCTATGATTTGAGTTTATGACCTTTATGATCATAGGTAGGCAAGCAAATTTGGAAATCTTGATATACACAGTCTCTCAAAGAGTTCAAATGGGAGCAATTTGATAGGCGAGCATCTAAGCAATTAGTTTATGATGAGTACAATGGTCGAGGGAATAGTATTGTTGATATCCCCAATTTTGTTGTTGGTATTTGTGTATTGATAGAGTATTACCAGTATGAGCATGAGATACTGATCGAGGACTGTCATATTGCTCAATACGGTATGAGATGAGTGATACATAACAGCCCGACCACCCCTGTTTTGGATGGTCTGGTCCAATTCAGTAAAAATAAAAATAAAAATAAAAATAAAACAGTGATTAGGGCCTGCAAAAGTGAGCCCTCTTGCAACATCGCCACCACTGTCACTGCTATTTGAAACACTAGTACTGAACGGTAAATGGCAGTCCTTGATACTGACTATTGATTGGTATTTGAATCAGTAATTGGGTGTATGCTTTGATGAAGCAATTCGCCAGAGGGTTAGTCTTTTGATTGGATGAGATGACTGATCTGCCACTAATTTCATTTCCTCGAAGTCCATCCAACAGAAAATGACTGCAGTAGAGGCTATATTTTGGGTGACTGATCTAGTTCCCGTTTACTCTCAAGTGAGTGGAGTTTTGAGGAGACGTAATATGAGTAATTATTTGAGTTGTTTATTGGTATTTATTGTTTAAAGCTTTGATCAGCTATGTTGAGGAATTCTCATGTGAGGATTAGAGATACTAGTATCATCCTTTGATAAACAATTTGATTTGTCTTCAACAAATTAATTAGGTATTTCTTGTTAAGTTGATCTTCAGATATATTATTTTTAGTTCAAATTGACTGTCCAGTATATTATTTCAGTTTCTTCTTTTGCATTTAGGCAGCTTAGATGAACTTGTACATGCTTGACACCTGAGATATTTTATTAAAATAAAAAATACAAAATGAAAGAAAATGGAAAACTGAATCTAGAAATCATCATACAGTTAGTTCTCAAGATCCTCCTTTTAGATTCAAGACTTTTCCTCCCACTCTCATTAGTCATCAATGAATTTTTCTTTATCTATTAATCTGTTTTCTTCATTTAGACTGGATCATTCATGTATGATTTATGGAACTTCTTCATCATGATTTAGGCATTCCACTCTAGACACTGAAGCAGTTGCTGGATTAGCGACAACCAATCAGGTTGATGTTTTCAGTTCTTTTACTGAAATAATTTTTTTGTTTATTAATAGTTTCACTTCTTTATTAGTAGAAACCTTTATTTAGTAAATCTTTTACAGGGTGTAGATATCTTCGAAGAGGAACTCAAGAAACTTGTAGCAATGGGTTTTGAGAAGGTATTTTTATTGCATATGGACATATTCGCACGACCTTTCTTTTGTTTTTGAAAAACTTGGCTATGAAACTATGATATTGTGACTGTTTCCTTCTATAGTGGAAGCAGCCATGGGGATTTGCTTATAAATTTTGGGTTCCTTCTCTATTGTTTGAAGCGGGCCTCGAATTGCATCAAACAACATGGAACATGGAAATGAATAAATGCTATACAGAATCTTCTAGTCACTGTGGTGATGGAACTGTCAATGTGAAAAAAATTCTCATATGATCTTCTAGTCATTGGTCCAGGAATATAAAAAATGATTATTTTGGAAGAGAAAGGTAGAAATCGTTGAACGTCAGTTTAAAAGTGCGGTGGTTGCTCACAGTTCATCTAAAACTAAATTGAAAAACCTGATCAAATTCAGTTGTGATTGTTAAAGGTTAAAACTTTCGCTGCTAAAATCAACTCATAAATTTGAAGATTCAATTTTATTGCATCTTAATCCTACTTTTGCATTTGTCCCCCATGGGTATCCCTTTTGTGATTTCTGCTAATAAGTTGTTCTCACATCTATGTAATCGATTTGGGATAAGCGTTTCCTGAGCGACCTATTTTAGGCTGCCAAGTTGTGACTTTATGCAATCGCTTTACTGCAGACTGAAGCTGAAGTTGCCTTGGCTGCTGCCGATGGAGATCCTAGTGTTGCCATTGAAATTCTAATGAGCCATCAGCAGCAGGCATGTCACATTCCTCCCTTTTAGTTGGCTAAAATTTTGCCTTCACCTTGCTGTTAAGACTCTATTTTTCTTGACAACACAGGGATAAGGATCTGGGATATGCGCTTGGTGTGAGCAAATTCATGGAAGGACATACAAAGCAGTGTCGATCTACTACTACCTCTGCGCCTTTGTCCTTGCTACGTGAGTCTTCAATTTTCAAGTTGTGGAATACGATAGGTGTAACACTAACATGGAAATGCACAAATTTACTTGCAAATGATATGATATATAAATTGGTTGTGGCTGGATCAGAACATGATGGTAGTAGTTGGTGATTAGAAGACCCAAATACATTTTCAAAAGAGTCAGGAAGGAGAATGCGGAATTAAAGTTTTCACTAAATAAAACCTTGGTAATCAAACTGAAACGTAACTATGACTTGTTACCCCCTTTCCCCTTTTTTTCTTTTTCTTTTTTAAATTCGAAAGTTGGATTTGTATGCGGAAAGTTGCACACCTATTTTGCTCGAAATAGGTTATTCTATTTAATCACATCTTGTCAATGAGAAATAGCCTATCCTCTTGATTTAGTGGTCTAAAACTCATCAGATTTGTTTGTTTTGTTGTGTGTTATTACAGAATAGTTTCATATCATTTGATGTATCCTTGTGAGAGTTTTATGTCGTAACAGACGAAATGGTAGGGGAAAAAACGATATATGGAGATGCGATGAGAGGAAAAATGGGCTCTTTAACAGTGCTCGGGGAAAATTGTGTAGGAAACCATGTCTCTCCAACAAACAGGCTAATTTAATTCTCGTGTATAAAATTCATCATCTTACTCTTCCGTATCCGCATACACTAGAAAATGTGTTGTGCATGCATTGTTAAGATCCATTTGTCATTGCATCTCATCTATTTTGGAAATAGAAATTAAAGATTTTATTTTGATAATTCTTACTGGGTTATTTATCAAAGAAAGAAAAAATCTCTCTTAACTTTGTTTTAACCATGCATGAGAAATTATCATGAGCGTCTGTTTTTTTTTTTTTTTGAATGGACATGTTTTTATATTTTAGCCTAATTGCATGCTCACTTTTTTTTTTCTCTTATTCTCTTTTTTATTGAATAGACAAGTATGCCCGTGTCTTTTTTGCTTTATTATGTGGTAATGAATCTATCAAACCAAAGGAGTACACCAAATCAAATGGGACCAGTTTGATCCGATTGTTGTCTTCTCCCTCTTAAAACTGTTTCTTCTTCCCATTCATTCTCTCTTATTTCTTGGTAACCAAATGGATTTCTATGTTGAGGTGTTGCAGATTCTGTTTTGGCAATCAAACTTATCACCTTTTCTACCTTCCAATCTCCTCCCTTCTCCAAGTTGGATCGCATGAACTATTTTTTCATGTGCCACTGCTTTAAAGAGGTACATGAAGGCATGGCCATTATTTTTGAAATGACTCCTAAAATCGTCATAAATTAAAAACCAATGGACATGCAAGTTTGAAGTGATTTAAATATATATTGTCTTATTATACTGAAATACAAAAAATTGCTAGATTCTATATGAGTAATTCCAACTAGATTCTATATGAGTAATTCCAACTAGTCTAATTCTCCACCAACCTTTGGTGTCAATGTCTTTTTTTTTTTTCCTAATCTTGAGGTTTCTAATATAATTAATATGGGCTAGTGTGATTTTTTGTGAAATTAGTTTTAGTTTTTTTAATTTTTTTTATTTTTTTGCGGGCACATTTCAATACAAAGTATGTCCAATATAAAGGATGACCAAAGAGCTACTAGTGTGATGATATCCGATGCTTACAAAATACTAACAATTAACGTAGATGAATAGATACATAGTTAAATGATTAAATCTATCAAAGGTTGTACGAAATTAACTTGGGAGGGATTATTTGTTTTAATCAAGTATTTTAACATTTAAAGAACAGAATTCATTTTGTTCTTTTGTGGGAAACAAAATTCAATACATTTGCATCCCTGCACTTCCAACTTTTCCGTAGATTAAAATCCCAAATATTTTTGGTAAAAACAAAAAAAACAAAAATCACCCCTATTCCTCTTATTAAATGAAAGTAACTATAAATACTATACACCCGTAGACTCAAAACTAAGAAGCCAATCGAAACAATGAGGAGAAAGGCCAACTTGTAGGACCATAAAGCTCCGATAGACCCAAGGCTCGAAGGAGAAAGAGGGAGGCAGTAGTTTTGACGCAGGCCTAAGAGAGAGAAAGAAACAGACTGCGAAGGTCCAAAGATGTGATGCACCGCATGTAGCCACCACCATGCATAATAACAACAACAACAACAACAACAACAAAACACTACCCCAACCAAAAAGGGTGCAAAGTGGATGGCCTACTTACTACTTAACCTGTTCGGTTCGGCTGATGCAGAGGTCCAAATTCGGCATCCATACATACACATCAAAGTTTGAGGCCATCTTGTTCTGCTGTCTAAACAAGGGGGGAAAAATAGTGAGAGCTCAAACCCACAATCCCCGTATTTGTAAACTACATAATGTTTCAAGTAAACTACAGAACGGACGATCGAGTAAATTTGGTGAACACCCTAATTCAAAGCATAACCACTGTCACGTTAACACTTTGAACAGCACCAAGAATAACCTAACCACTGCAATTAGCTATATGGATTAACAATACACAACTTATTTACAAAAATTTCTGAGACTACACACAACTTGACTGTCTCCTAAAAACAAATCATGCAACCTCATTCTGAAGATTAAAACAAAAACACCCTAAAAGCTGCCCCCCTTGTAAAAAAAAATAAAACAGGGAAGGAGAGAATAAACTAGTAACAATACATTTCGTTTCTGTTGAAGTTGAATATATACCTTCACAACACAGTGTTGATATGTAGTGCTTTCAGTAATGCCGTCGCCATTTGCTTTACCAAGACTTGACCTCCGGACCGCTGACCATCTCTCCTTTCTTCAATAAGACTCTGGAGCTTTTGGGGCAAATCATTCTCCACTATGAGTTGCTTTGGTTTAGGGTGGTGTTCGTACACAGCCTGAAATAATAAAAGGCAGCCCAATGTGTTTACTGTGGTAATAACTAACAAACTAGGGTGAACACATATTTGGAGCCAAATGTGTTTACTGTGGTAATAACAAACTAAGGTGAACATCTATCAATCTATCTATTTGGAGCCCCATGACTTGGATGGATATGTGTGAGCCACAAAAATAATAAAGGAAGATCAATGTGGTTACTGTGGTGATAACAACAAACCAATGTGAATATCTATTTGAAGCCTCATGACTTGTGTTTCACCCAATGACATTATTATTTGTAGTAAACCACTGTTTTCTCATTAAAGCTGACAAAGATCACCTTTATTAGTTTCAGCAGGTTAAGACGGGCAATAGCATCTTGATGATCAAGTCTTGCCACTAGCAATGTTGTTAGACCATTGATGGCCATGGCCGTGTTAATTCTGGATGATTTCCTGCATTTTTCATTTGTCGAGGCAGAAATCAGGAAACCAACATAACAACTCAGGAATATCAGATCAAAGAGCAAGAATAAAATGTGTTCCATTTCTTACGTAATTATCTTCAAGAACGGCTCCAAAATGTGTTGTTCAGGACAGTTCTGAAAGAACTTCACTAATTTCTGTATTGCTTCCTTCTTCAGTAATGCTTGTTCTACTTTTCTTTGGTCGTTATCATGTGCCAGGCAGACTGCAATTGAATCCAATGCTATCCCAGCCCAAGCTTCATCCTCCAATAGGTTCAAGTACACATCCAATCCTCCATGAGCCCTCAGCTGCTCCCTTGAGTTTCGAGATGCATGGGCCATATCACACAGTAGAGGCAATGCATATTGTTTGAGTGGTGAATCTGACATGATAAAATTCATCAAGTGTGGGATGATTCCATTTTCAGCAGCCTGTTCCTGTCTCCTCTTGTTTATCTTGCAAAGGTTGAAGAGCGCATTAAGGACCTTCAAATCATCAGAAAATTTAATTAGTCACATGTCACTTGCCAATGTAGCAACAGAGAACATCAAATGAATGCAAATTCACTGAAACCTAAAAAAATGACCACTGGATTGTGCATTTCTACATAAAAGACTGAGAAAATATACATAATATATGGTTCAAAAACTTGAATTCCCTATTTTGACTCCAAAAAACTTAGCCTCGAGAACAATTAATACACAACGTACAGATTTTTCTCGGGTTATGCACATTGCATGACAATACATCACACTAATCTATATTTTCATAGTTGGTAATAAGAGGTGTTTGGGATCTGTTTGGTAAAAAGGTATTAATTAAAATATTCTTTTTCTTGAAAAATATATTAACATGAATATAAATAAAAGGTGTTTCATGTTTGGATTATACAATCATCCTTTTTTTATAATCCAGACCATCTAATTCTCCGTTGTGAGAGATTCAGAAAATGTAACCCAAGAAATTAGGTTCAAACTTCAAATCATGTAATTAAAAATACAAATTAAGTACTCAAGCATATGAAGATCTGAGGCTACACTTGACTACAGTGTCGTATAAGTTACCTATACTTGCATAAGTCCCAAAACAAAATGAGACCAAACTAACATTGTTTATAACATGACTAAATATACAACCAAGAAGTCAACCTGGTTTGCATCAGTTCTAAATGTAAAATAATTCACCATTGTAACAAATATGCTACATATTAATCAGGAAAATCAGTTGTACATGTATGCAACTTCTCATAACTTCAGGGCAATATACACAATTAGTTTACTCACTTCATTATGTATTTGAGAGATAAGAGGCCCTTCATGGAGTTGGAGGTTTGGAATCAGATACTTGATTGCATCAGCACGTTGAAAACTTTCTAAACAATTTGGGTCCATGGATAAATGGTTGATACACTTTAAAATCTGCAGTTCAAAGTATAGAAACATTTTCAGAAATTTAGACTAGTAACTTAAATAAGATAAGATGCTATTTGCCATCAGGGGAAGTCAGACTGACCTTTAGAAGAATAGGAGGCTCCATCTTATTGAACATCTGGAAAAGGCGAGCGAGCAAGCTTTGGCTACACATGTAAGACTTCACCAAAGTGTTGGCTTGGGAAAATTCTAACAGAAGATCTGCAACTTTCTCAAGATATTCCCTTGCCACATCAGCATTCAATGAAGACGCCATTTGTGACAGCAATCCGGATGATGTAGTGCTACCGGGTCTAGCATTTAATACACCAGATCCAGATAAAACACCAGCTGCTGCCTGTGATGCTAATCCAGATGTTGACGCTCCTTCATTAGAGCTTGATGACCCCAGTGTGGGTATAGCCTTCTTGCTTGTTTTATTTGAAAGTTTCATATTAATATCCATGTTCCCATCATCTCGTCCATGCCTAGAGACCTCTGCAAAGAAAGAAAGAAAACAAAATGAAACAATTTTTTCAAAAAAAGAAGACCAGAAGATGTATAAATCAAGGAATAGTGGGGCCATGTAGGAATCACCTACTTGAGTTTCAAATTTGAAGTACCTATGAATTGAGCAAATTACTCTGCAACCAAACATTATTTATAGAAATAGTTCCATTAATAGAAACACAAAATTTGTGAAAGAAGTTCCATGGATAGCAAAAGAGAGCATTAATTCCCAAATGGAGCCCCTAAATCACAGGCGACCAACCTTATCCGACAGAACCCAGTAATAGAGAACACATAAATATTCTGTAACCATAAATATGCGACCACAGGGATAATTAGCCTAAGATGAAGAGGTCATGAAGTAACTTTCAAGCAGTTCACCTAATTCATATAATTTACAGGATCTTGGAACTACAATTTTTTTAACACAAAACTCGGATTAAACATTTCACAAATCATGACAGAAAGTTCAAGACGCTTCTCACTGGTCCCCATTTTTGTTAAATGGTATCATCAAGGAGCTGCCTTTATAAGAACATACCACATGAATTGGAAGGCAGACTAAGCCACATTTCAGTTGTACCTTGAATTTGAGAGAAAATAGCAGAGATTATCAAGATGTTATAGTGAGCCATCAATTGTAACTAACTCTGACTCAGAAGCATTATGCCTAAACAGGACACATGCCATGGAGTGTCATATCGCTCAATATGGTACAAAACAAGCGGTACCTTTGTAGGCATTCGGCATTAAAGGCACCTTGGTGCCAAAATGCCGAGGCGATAGGATTCGCTTGGGCGCTCCCGAATATTAAATTTTTTTAAAGAAATATCATGATCAATAAATATGAACGCTAAAATAAAAATGACTCATCAAAATGCATTCAAGATCATCAAATGACAGTAATTATCTTATGATTATGAATGAAAAGAATATTGGCCAAATAATTCCTACTAAAATACATGCATACACAAAAAAGAGATACAAGGACGAGAACGGTGAGGGGCTATAGGGATATGGGTGGGGGATAGCTGCTTGAAGCAAGGAGCTATCCAATGAGGAGATGTGGTTGTAGAGTATGGGAGGTGGGTTGCTGTCCGTTGGGAGGGAGAAAGGAGGAGACTATCAAGGTTCGAGGGACTATGGTAGGGGGAGAGAGGGGCAGGCAAGGGAAGATGCCAACGACATAGGCGAGGACGAGGCAGTCGGGGTTCGGACAACCATGTGGAGTAGAAACTGAATACGGCAGAGGAAGAGGGTAAAAGGGTGTTGTTAGGGTTCAAGGAGGGGGTGATGGCAAAGGAGGGAGGTTAGGGAAAGAGAGTTACCTAGGAAGAGCCCATTGAAGATTGAATGAAAGTCGTAGGAAGATGTCGCTGTTTGCCAATGGAGAGAAACATGTTGATTGCACATCATTAGGTTTTCCAGGGGCTCATGCTTGTGGGGATGGGAAGAGTTATTGATCTGGTTCGATCAAACTAGAATCAACCAACCAAGCTCGAGCCACATAACATTTAGCTCAAGCGAGGGCCACTCGACGCTTGGCCACACCCAACTAGAGGCACCTACCTAGACCATTAACCAGGGCTGGGGCCTTGCATAGCCACGCCTGAATGCCTAGGCTAGCTCCCAAGTGCCCGATGATTACAATGGGTGGTATGTACCAATCAGCCAACTGATCAGTACACAAACTAGCCCATCTCGAACAATATGCAGTAAGGGTTGGGAGTACCGATTGACATGCTTCTTGCGTTTGGCTAATACGATCCAAACTCAACCATTACCGATGGGTCAGATTTTGACCATATTAATCAACTCTCTTATCAAGGGCCTTTAAATCTTCCTCCCTCCCTCTTTTTGTAACTCTTTACTAATACAATATGTCATGGGAGCAGTTCCAAGATTGGGTCTGACAAATCTATTATATCAATATACAACTTCATATGATTGAGGATACAGAACAATGGACGATTTATATTGTTCATTTTGGTGGTAAAAGCATGTATACATCAATGTTATCTAGATAGTTTATTTTGCTTAAATCTTAAAGTCTTGCGCCTATCCATCATCTTAGCTCTTTTCTTTGTAGATGATTCAAAATCAATGGAATAAAACCAACGTCCTTCAATGGAGGACCGTCAAACAAAGTTGTTCTTCGATGGATCTAAAAAGAAAAATTCATTTTTTTTATCCTTATAACTTAGAATTTATATTAAGTTATTGCTTAGATAAACTTTATTTCTATTTAGATATAATTTTAAACCAATAATTAGGATAAAAACCCTAAAATAGGATTTTTTGAATTTTTGATCATTTTTATCAAGCATATCTGCACCATACCTGGAATTTTATTTTTATAAAAACCCCTATATTATCAAAGTTGGAAGGAAGTTAAACAATAATCCATAAAAAATAAATTTAGTTGATCAAGCATATCAACACTTCTAAATTATATATAAGCTGCAAGAGTAAACAAACAACTCTTACTCTAGATAGGAAAGATCACTGTATCCGTAATTCATAATTTATTAACTAAAAACTTATCATGAATAATGTTCATGAAGGAACCCAAAATACCTGCAAATTCTGCCATCAGAAAGTCAAGTTCACCATTTGTCCTCTTCTCAGTTGAAGAATGCAACAGCGGCAATATGCTTTCATGTCTTTCCAATCCAGAAAGATGACGTACATAATCCAGCTGTCCCAAGACATGTCGTGAAGGTGGTTCCTTTTCCAGCAAGCTCAGGAGTGGCCGAATTTGTTCATGTTGAGATACTAATTGATTTGCACCACTGGAGTGACCATTTAATGCAAATTCCATATGTTTTGGAGGCTTATCAGTGGAACTTCTAGCAACAGAATTTGTACCTCGCTGATGCCTAGATAAGTCAACATCCATATGTGAAGGTTCATGATCCCACAAATTATAATGTTCATTCTCCTTTGATGCTTCCAATTGAGCATATCTTGGGAGAGTCCTTTCTCCATCACCAAAAAATTGCTTGTCCAACTGGGTTGCATCTGTCCGTTGAGAAAAAGAAGCTGCATTTTGCATTTGCTCTTGCACTCCAGATGAAAAAGGATGGTCAAGCCTAACCTTAGAAGCATCAATTTGACACAAGTGGGAAATTGGTGATTCAAACTGCAAACAAGCAGGATGATTAAGATGGTCTAATGGACCAGATCTTGGTCTTGAAGCAGAACCATTCTGTGGAATGGATACACCTCCTCCATCTATAGATGCTAGCCGAGTTGCCTCATTCAAACTGTAAAGCGTGTTGACAAGCCTAATAAGTATGCCATTCTTTGCAGCAATGCAACAGAAGTCATTCCTTGGGGTTGTGTGTTTAAGCTTAAAAACCTGCCACATGCCATCTATGGCAAGATGAACCATTTCCCTGGAAATGGAGGAAAACTTATACAAAAAATAATAGAAAATCATTCACGAAATGGATCAACTAACAAGATGGTAAACCAACCTGTACTTTGCATAGTCAGCTTCAAGAAAACCCACCAGAACAGGTATTCCACGGCAAGCGATGAACATTTGCAATGTCATAGTGCTAAATGATAATGCAACAAGAGTTGAAAATAACAAAAGCTAATCTATAAATGTAAAAAATTAGAGATGGAAGTAAGCCTGAACCTGGACTGGCAAAGCTGTAGAAGAAAAAAAGCTGCCTGCATGCGAACTTCCCTAGGATGATCAGGCACTGCAAAGTTCATTACAACTGGAATCTGCATCCCC
This sequence comes from Musa itinerans, assembly GCA_001649415.1. Lineage (NCBI taxonomy): Eukaryota > Viridiplantae > Streptophyta > Magnoliopsida > Zingiberales > Musaceae > Musa > Musa itinerans. Next base: position 58,304 of record LVTN01000613.1, on the reverse strand, counting down.
AGTTTGAAATCAACTTCATAACTGCGACTCTAACTTATCTATTATAAAAATCTTATAAGAGAAGTTATCTTACTAGGCCAACAAGACAAGCATTCTCTTGAAAACCAACGTTGTCGTTGATTATATGATTGATAACTTGAAGTACAGAGCATATAACCTGTAGAAACCTCACAAAATCAGTTATTAAAATGTAAAAAGAATATTAGGTTATCCTTATGAAGCTTCACACAATTGTATCATTTAGTAACCAAAAGTTAATGCAGTACAAAATTCTTATTGTGTAAATGAGTGAGCAAATTTACACAGTTTTTAGGAACTTCAAGAAGATCCATGAGTGGTAGAAAACCATGCTGAGACAAATAAACATGTTTCTGCTCAGGACGCTGAGTGAAAAACACCATAAGCTTCTGGCATGCTGACAACAATACATCTTCAGATGCTTCGGGCTTTAGCAAACCAACTATCTTGCTAAATTCAACAGACTACATAGGAAAAAAGAAACAAAATAATCACCAAGTACAAAGAAGGCATATGTCCTAAAATCCAGTTTAGAAAATATGTATGTAATTTGCAACAGGCCAAAGTACGAAATTTACTCTTATCATACATGTCTTTGCCCATAGTAAATCAAGGAAACAAGAACACATTTTTGCTACATTCTGGAAGCAATATCAAATTGACATATTCCTGTTAACAGATAGTGAGGCATGGTAAAGCTTCAAAGTGCATAAAACTATGAAAAACTGAATTGTTGTTCTGATAACCACAGATTGACTAGCAAAATAAACTACAGATTGTTGTTCAAAACCAAGGACAGAAAAACCAGGCAGCATAGTATGGCATGGCCAGTATTTACCCATCCACCCAGCTGTCTGTTCACTAAACAGGCCCAAGCAGGGTGATTCAAACCCGGTATAAGAGGTACTGCCTCGTACATTTATACCAGCTGAAAAGGTGGAATTTTGACTGATACCGACCTGGGTGTTCACACTAATGGGGTACCGCTCAGTACACCTCTAGTACCAATGAAATTGTTGAATCTTAGCTGTTACCGAGTTATACCGGTCAGTAACCAGTAACATCCAGATTTTGACCAGATATTGTAGCCAATGGTCAGATTAACTCCAATTTGACCATTGGCAGTTGTTTGGGGCTTATTTAAGCCCCATTTGGTGCCTTCTCTTCTCCTCTCTCTCTCTCTCTCTCACTCTAGCTCACTCATTCTCATTATCACACTCATTCTCACTCCATCTCTTGATTTTTTATTTAAAAGTGCTTAAGCTCTTCAATCAGTGATTAGGAAGAGCTGATTTGGATAAAAGAGGGATTCAAAGTCAAGATTCTTACAAACTTTTCTTCAAGTTACGGTTTTTAGCTAATTTCCATGTTATTTTCATCATTTCATGTAATTAGCTTAAGGATTATATATATTTTTGACTGATTAGGAGTTTGATGATTATTTAAGTCCTAATTAGTCATTAAGAATAAAGATCACATTCTTTCATATGTAGATTTCTTGCATCATTTAGGAGCTCATTCTACTTGTTTAACAGTTGCATGATTGGAAAGAACAATCATAATAAGTACTTGATTATCATTTCATTGGCACTTAATTATCATAACTAGGATTTTTTTCGTCCTCGAGAGATAAGAAGGGTGTTCTGAGAACAACTTAATGCCTGAAAAGCACTTAAACTACAGGAGAAGGCCAGCCGAAAGGAATCTAATATGCATGCTCTAGAGGAACCAATATACATAGAGTACGAGGGTCATAGCTGATGTTGACATCGACATTTCAGCCGGAATATGGGCTTCCTTGGAGCATCAGTATATGTACAAGAAGGTGATGAGATATCGACCAGGTCACTCACATTATGAGCATGACAATGCAAACGACAGCAGAAATGAACCGAGTCAGTTTACTTGATCTTCCAAGTCACAGCAATAACCATTACCAGGCCATAGAGAATGGGTAGGATTGCCCCTCAGTTCGACAATGTAGGTAGTATGAGGCAATCTGGATTATGAGGTTTCAACAGAAGAATTAGCACCACCAAACGTGCTCAAGTTCAATCTTGCTGCTTACCCATGGTCATTAGCAAAACAAATACAGATCAACAATGTATATAAAGGAAAAGATGGACACTAGGAAAGTCATTATCAAGTGGTTCAACGAGCACAGGATCACAGTCCATACAAACCAAGGTCCGTGCTACCAAAGAATGATATCATCAATTCAGAAGATGAATCCCAACATACAATATCCTAAACCAAATGAGGTACATGGCACCTATCTACATGGTAAAGCAAAGATCCAAAAAAAGACTCATAAGCAGTTCAATAGCACCAAGATGTTTGTCCTACATAGAAATTTGATATAAAGGAGCAATTATTATCTACAACATGATAAATAACTGACCAATAAGATGCCAGGAACACTATAAGGATTGAAATGGTACCAAACAATAAATAAAAAGAGCACCAGAATACAAGAGGTGTAAAGCTATATCATGGAAGTTGATTAGGAGTTACGACAAATAAATTGATAATCTAAGTATTTGTAGACACTCAAACCCAACTAATCATGCCTCTTATTGGTAAAGGCATATCAAATTAACACATCAGCTGCAAGATGAACTTGTACAATCACTAGGTTACTATCAAAAAAGAACAACAATGCTTTTTTTTTGGAGTATTTGTATCAAATGAGCTCTAGAAAAAAAAAGGATTGCACCTTGTTATCTTTATAACACAACAGAATACTAATAAATTTTCTCTTGACATGAATACACAAACTATACTATCAACTATTGCACATGTGCCATCTAAATTTGGTGAAATAAGCAGCATCCATAAATTCCATGTACTTGCAAATCATTTTCAGCTTGATGAGGATTCAATTACTGAATTTGCTCAAAGAAGAACCAACGCAAAAGATTGTATAGTAACATTAAGAGATTTACATGATCAAATCATAAGGTGATAGTATCTGTAATAGTATCTGTAAAGCATCGAAAGTACATCCGTTCCATCTACATTCTTTAAATTTTAATTCTAGAAAAAAAATAACCACCTGAATCGGGAAAAGGTTATCGCTCGGCAGGTTTTCATCAAAGACCTGGTAAATTATAATGCAACAACAATTAGCAAGCAAATACTTTCTTCTCAAAATTTGAACACTATGTATAGAATATAAAGATTAGTAAGACTTGAAGACAATAGTTCACATATACTCTCCAAACTTACCGAACCATCAATATCAATTACATCGTTGTGCAAACCCATGACCATTTCCAAGAGCTTTCCACCATTGTTCTGCATTGCTCCCATTTGTTTCCGAGCCATCCTAGCTTTGAGTTCTTTTGCCAAGTCAGTTTGCTGACCAGCAGCAGATGATGAAGCTTCAAGACCTTGATCTCTCTGTTTATCTAGTGGCTGAAATAAATCATCCAAGGAAGCATCTTTTGCTGTGTCACTAAACCTACTGAGCTCATTAACTCCATAAGAAATTGACTGCTTCGAAACCTTTAGAATAGATTGTCAGATGAGAGACAAAATTAACAAGAAAAATAGTAAGTCCATAAATTAGTTAACCAATATTGTAAAAGATCACAGTGCCTAAAAATAGTTTATGTGGCTAGCATAGGAAAGACATAGGAAAGAACAATAGAAGTAAAACCAGAAAAGCCAATGAGTAACAAAAATATATTGTATTGTATCTGCAACTTGAGCTTTATAATATAACCTTCTAGCCTGATGAGCGAAAAATTCTAGATCAAAACTGAGAACATAGAGGATGCCAACACAGAAATTACATGAACAAAGTCTCAGAAGAATGGGAAAATGACTTCAAATCTGTGTGCAATTGTTGACTAGAAGCCATCTTATGCTCAGAAAAAGTTAATGGTGACAAAAAATAAAACTTCGTCACCAGAGAAACTAGTATCTCACCTTTTGAAAATTGTTTCTGTCAACTCTCGATCCAAAGGAGAACATACCACTTTCATCAGGACTTACACCTCCATCACCTTCTGGCACTACTGGACTACTTAAAACTTCTCTAACAGGAGACTTCAAAGATAGTTTTTCATAGATAACTAAGGTAGGATCTTTAGCAGAAAGCAGATCTTCTGCTTTACTTTCTACACCATTTAAGCAGGTATTCTGAAGAGGGCTGGGTTTTTTATCCTCATCGGAACATTTTATTTGAATATAATCAGTTGCCAACTGCTCTTTGTTAGATTCTTCCTGAAGCACGAATAAACACGACATCATTTTCAATACAGTTATGAATTACTTCTTAAACGCTTATCTGCAAACTGAGAAAACCTCAAGTTTTGGCTTATCACTGGGCAACAAAGAGCATAGTTGTTGAAGATCAGATACACCACTCTTTATCTTCTCTGCATATGGGCTATCACTGCCATTATGATTATCCATATTTAAATTGGTAATACCCACTGTAACATCCTCCTCAATGTTCCTGAAATTTATACAAGTCATTGGACCAAATCTGCAGTAATAATACGAAATAATAGCACAGCTCCATTACACATTGTAATACTAAAGAACTCAAATATGTACTAAAAAATTTGCAAACGATTAATCAAATGATGTATTTATTTGGTAATACCCACTGTAACATCCTACACACTGTATCAATCAATAATGTATTGGTATCAAGGTATGTAATTTCGTACCGTACCGGAGTTTCGACGTTCGCTCGGTACGGTACGATACTGTATACCGAGCGGTATACCATTCGGTATACCGCTCGGTATATATATATATATATATAAATTAATAAATATATATTTATATATAAAAGATTATATATATTTATATATAAATATTCTTATAAAAGGTGATGTTGCCGAAAAAGGCGACGCGACGTTGCTTTTTATAAAAATATTTATATATATTAATATATATATATTAAAAAAAAATATATATATATCGTTCCGTCCGATAACGGGCGATCTGTGTACCGATCAGCTAACGGACCGGTACGTACCACCCGTACCAGGCGGTATTATTCGAAATTGCATACCTTGATTGGTATACACATATACTAATAGTGTTAAGCAAAACCAACATACTAATCAACTTTTATATTTATTTTCATTGGTTTACCATGTGGAACATCATTTTGCCCATAAAATGAGCAGTATGTACTAGTTCATGCATGAACTGGAACGCGGATTACCCCTAGTGGTCTGGTCCGACTTATTAATAAAACTATTTATTAAATGGTTTAGCGCCCGACTTTATGAGCCTTTTTTGCCCATGAGCCACCCGCCTATTGTCGCTCGCCATGCACCACCAATTCCGGATATGCTTCCTCCTCTTCCTCCTCATCTTCCTCTATTGCTTCCTCTTCTTCCTCTACCGCATCTTTTTCTTCCTTCCTCCTTTCTCCTCTTCCTCCACTATCTCCTTTCTCTTTCTCTCTCTTCCTCCTCCATCGCCTCCTCTTCTTCCTTCCTCCATCCTTCCTCCTCTTCCTCCACCACCATCTGTTCCCTCCTTTTCTTTCTCATCTTCCTCTATTGCTTCCTCTTCTTTCTCTACATACCAATGTACCCAGGGACTGATTCAGGTGGTCTGTACAAGACATCAGTCCTTGGTTTACCATACCATGGAATACTATACACCAATGTGACAAGGTTCATAAAGACACCAATAATGATATTTAGACCTTGTACACTCTTTAGTACATACACAATAAAAAAATTTTAAAGCCAGTAAAATAATGAAATCTCAGTTTCGGTTTCAGCAAAATTCTTGGAGTTTCTGATTCAGCAATTCAGTAGTTCCAGCAGATTCAAAATAACAACTTGCAGTATCAACAAAATAAGAAAAATGAATCATAAAAAAATATAATTTAGAACTTTTTATTAGAAACATAAATAGATTTGCAGTAAGTAAAATATAGAAAAAAATGAACAGTTCTGAGAAAAATATAGAAAAAAATAAATACAATTACTACAATATATAAGCCATTTAATGATTTTAGCAAAAAGTAATAAAAACATAAATACCACAGAAAGTAAATAGGTTTGCAGTATTCAAACAATCAGTTATTTTTCATATAAGTACTGTATAAATTAATAATAAACAAGCACAAACTTATCTTCCAGCTGACATTACATAGATGAGGTTTGCTAGTATTGTTTTATATGCAAAATTGATATTGCCCATGATTGATTATTTTGTACAAAACTCTTTATGAACCAAAAGTTTGCCCTCGCCTCATTTTTTTTTTATTAAGCGTTTACCCCCCTTATTTGCCCTTATTTTTTGCCCTCCCTTCGTTGTAGTCTCATGAGTGGGTTCTGCAGGCCTATAATTTTGATTTCAACTGTTCGACATTGGGGACCACAACCTGCAATATGCTCCAATATAATGAGATTTTTTTTACTACAAGTCACCAGTAATGACATTTATTTTTCTATTACTTAATATTTAATTCTTAATCCTTGCTTCAATACTAGTAAAAGTTCTCTTCATATATGAGTTCCAATACAGCTTAAGAACATATTTCAATTCATTATTGAGCAAAAAATAAAAGAAATTTTTTTAATTGTCTTAAACAAAATCTAATATGATCAGAATCAGTCGCCCATACAGTTCAATACATGCCCAAACCAACAAACAAAACTGATGTGTACCAATGCCAATTTGTTTGAGGGTCGGTACTGGTACTAGATCAAGATTTTACTACTTTTAATTGAACAAAAAAGAAAGTCAAAAGATGTTGTAAAGAATAAGCAACTAATGATGTATTGCAAATAAAATTCTTCATTCACATTTAGAGTAATATGCCACAGAACTAAATAGCTTACCTTATTGATCCACTTGCTTGACGCAGAGAGGAATGTAAAGCACGCCTTGAGTTTTGGATCCATGGGTGCAATAACAATGTTTTTGCATCTGGTCTGTGCATTGCATCCTGAAAATGATTCTTCAAGTAAGCAATGTTACTGAAAAGATTACAAGTGGAGCAATGATGGTACCATCTTTCTACCAGAATTACTCCAAGTAATAAGTTAATCTACCTTTTTGAAACATTGATGAAGAAAATCAGTAATGTCAGGTGAGAGGCCCTCAGGAATGGGAGGATGCTCATCCTGAAAATTATATTAAATAAGACATATATGGATCATAAAAAAAATCAAGCACAATATAAAAAGTAAGAAATGATTTGTATCAGAAAAAAAAAAATCAAATGCCTAAGTGTTCCTTATGTCATCCATGCAAAATATTGTGCCTACATGGATCTTTCTACTAAGCTCTGTCAAGTGCAATATTGCTAGTTTAAAGAAAGATATGTCAGATCTTTCTTTTGTTAACTTTAGCAAAGCTATCTTAGGTACTTCCTGACCTACACTTTAGAATATATTGCAGGGTTTGATGTCCAATAAGTTTTTGTCATTAACAAACACATATGTTCACACTAGGGACAATATGGTCCAACTAAGCATAAATGATAATCCGGAAAAAAGATATTTCCTCATGCAGAAAGATAAATAAGACAATTTCAATTCTATAATAATCCAAATGCCCATTTTTATGATCAATTAAAAGATATAACAATATAAAATGGACATTCAATAGCAAGATCAACAAAGAAGAGTTTGAACCAACTGCAGTTATAAACACATAATTGCTTATACATTTAGAAACAAACTTACGTAAAAAAGATATATTCTAAAATGTAGTTTACCTCCACAGTTTTTGTAAAACATGGTATTTAACAATTAACATATCTAAATCATAAATATTTAAATACTAAACCTATTCCGATTGCTTTAACTGATCATCTAATATCCAGATTGCTTTGTATTTGAACATCCAATTCTGTCATCCCTTAATTTACTTGCATCTTTCTTTTTCGATTTTCGTGTGTTTTCTAGAGAGTAATGCTAAATTTCCTTTTCTCTTCAAACATATGTAATCACAGAGATATGCAAAGAAGCAGATAAAGAAGTTTGCAAAAAATGAGAATGGGAGAACAGCAAAATTAAGACTTGAAATTTCCATCTAAAAATAAAACTAGTGAATCTCACTGTTCAAATTTGTCGATTCTCATATGTTGCACATTAAAGTTTGCCAGCTTGAAAAAACTTCTGATTTGGATATCTATAGTTTAAAACACTTTCATCAAATTATTGCAAGGTGTTTCCATCTGAATCTTCATGAATATAACAGCAGCATGTCAGACAGAAATTCTAATAGTATGATGGTACTCCTTATACAACCAGCAAGAACCGATGTAAATAACCTCCTAACAAAGATTCATCCATATAGTGTAGGAGCCTGCTCGAGTTTAGGTAATTAATTTCACATAAAAAAATTAATTGCTTTCTGAAAATGATACTTTCAGAAAATGACTTTCAACTTTTATTAGTTTGTTTATCATGACACGATGGAAGGATATTTTTACTCACTTGAGTAGTTTGCTTGCTTCTGATTATTTGGTTTTGACTGATGTCCTAGTTAGGTGAAACCAATTAATTCAGTGATTAGATGATCACTAAATTCCAACCGATCAGAGGGCAGTTGTTAATGGCCGACAGGTCAACCATCAAGCAAGTTACTAGTTGTTAGACGATCATCAACGGTTGACCATCAGCATACTGATGTTCGCCTGATTGGTTAAGTGGAAGATCATTTGCAGTGACCAAGAGGTTAACAGTGATAGGTAGCAAATGTTTGTTAACTGTTGCTAGGTCTGACTATAAAAAACTTATAGTCACCAGGGTGAAATTTACTAATAAAATTTCGTCCATGAACTCTGATAAAAATGGCTTATCCAGATTGGCAGCTTACATCAGTGTATAAGCAGTGGCAGTTAGTGCCATATGGGGAGTGTACCAAATACCAATACCCACAAGGAAACCAGGGATGGTTATCAGTGAGTCAATTGACTCATAAATTGAATAAACTAAATCATACTAGACTGGCCAGCTTCATTAACTAGCCAGTTAAGTTATTAACCTACTTGTCTACTAAATGGACAGTACTTAATATTTTGTGGTGATATTTATTTCCTTGTTTGCCTGCCAAGGCATGGCACTTGGACGCTCTGCCAAATTGGTTCTCAACAATAGTGAAGAGGCCGAGGAGAAAAATACAATGGGAAGGAGTCCATGGTCCAGGTAAGCCATTCACTTTTTCCATCATGTCTTATATTTTTTCCGTCGCCTACAACACACATTCAAGACATGGAAATTTCTCGTTTCATGCCAGCACATGGCCAAAAATCTCTATACCAGATAAAGCTTTATTCCTTGCAGCAGTCTCTTTGCAGCATACTATTCCACCATTTCACCAACCACATAATTTTGAATTTTAACTCTTTTATTAGTAAATTGAATGGAAATGTAGGCTGAAAAGCCACATACTGAAAGATATCTATCTATACCTGAACAATCCGAAAAAGTGCAGGCATTGGTTGCAGATCATAGTATGGTGGAACACATGTCAATAACTCAATGACAGTGCAGCCAACACTCCAGATGTCTGATGCAGCACATACACCAGACATTTCAATAACCTGAAAGAGATCAAACTATTTCATCCTCAAGAAGCATGACCATTTAAAGCTAAATGAGACATGAACTCAATAAGGTATCTGCCAAGACAATTATATCTAATGAACATATTTATATACAACGCAAACATATAAAATAAAATTGACACTGTAATAAAATCTAATGATGAACCCCTTGAAATATTAGGCATCAAAATACTGCAAGAAAAAAAGATGAGCATCAGATTTTAGTGTAGTAATACTAGATATCAAGGATTGAGTACAACAAAGCCTTTTATGTAACCAGAAGAACTTCCAGGAAAAGCTGGTTTTATACAAGGGCATAGACTTAACAAATTATAAGGAATAGATACAGGATCTAATAGACAAAATATCCAAAATAAAACCCAAGATTTTTAATTTTGGGTACTGAACCCATACAAACCCTGAGACGAACCAGTACGGATCTGAGACATACCAGCCTACTGAGTTTCAGAAATTTTCTAAAAACAGGATAAAAAATAAAAAAAATTACTGCCTGGTATAGGCCCTGTACCAGGCATACCATCCACTTTAACATGGTACAGGTGATATTTACCAATCCAACAGGCAACTGATACATCGCCATAAATCAGTCAGTATGTTCATTACAGAGTCTGTACCACCTGGATGGTACAGGTTTTGCATTGGACAATTTTTTCCATCTTTTTTCTTTCAAAACTTAGTACATACCAGTGTAATGAGTGTTGATACACTGGCACTGCCAAGTATGGTACCAATTTGAGCCTTGACCGGTCCAGTATGAGTAAGCGAAATTGCGACCCTTGCTAGGTGGTATTGCAAACCTTAATAAAAAGTTCAAAACTACTTAAAGATTTTTTAATCATAAGGATAAATGGCTTCATTACAGGTCTACTGATACTAGATGAAGTTGGGAGAGTTCTGCAGTCCAGTGAATGATTGGAACATTTAAGATGCTGGAAAATATTATTATTTTTATATAAAAAGCTAAGAAAAATTAAGGTCCATATAAATTGTAGAAGATGATTTCCATTTCAAATTTCTAGATAAATATTATTTTTTGATAGGAAAAGCTAAGACAATATTAAGATCCATATAAATTGTAGAAGATGATTCCCATTAAAAGTTTCGGAGGATTTTGAACAGTAGGTAACAGAGAAAAGTAGAAAATAGGAGTACAGGCCTCCTTGGCCAAACCCTTAAGACATGTGATGCAACTGGAAAGACCATAGGAACTTTACCTCACTGTCATTGTACATCACTCAACCAAAGTTTCTTAGTCATTATTGGACTCAAATAAGGCATACCAGCACATCTTTAATTTCCATAATGCAACAATTCAGTTATACCAGTCTAGAAGCCTCCATACAACCATATCATCTACCTACCTTTCCTTCTTTCAGGCACCTAATATTGATCTAATCATCTAAATTTATCAATCTGACTAGGTGGTCTAAATAAAAGTTGAACAAACAGATCTTTCTAAATCAAGGACTCTTGCATATCAACCGGTCCCAGAAGACTAAGTGGCTGAATCTTAAAATTACTTTGCTATAGCTAGACTGCTCCAAACATTTCTTCCAAGGAAATAAACACAATGGTCACAGGAAATCAATTAAATAATCATCTTGAAAACTAAGTAATTGGATCTTAAATTTACTTTGACATAGCTAGACTACTCCAATCATATCCTCAAGGAAAATTGATATAATGACCACATGTGATCAATTAAATAAGCATAAATAGACACCCAATACTCCTTCATTAAAAAATCATAAAATTAGAAATTGCATTTCCAGTTGCTCATTTTCTTGCAAAAGACTCGAATGGCCAAATCAGATGACAGTAAATTGCTTTCTATTATAACATTAATTTTTCTAGCAACTGCAATCTAGAATTTGTACACATGCTCAAGCATCAGAAACAAATCCATCTACGTATACATGTAAGAACATCAACAATTTAAAATGTATATACATATAGAAAACAGACGCTTGCCTGAACACCACAAACTATAGTAATAGAGCAGCTTGCACGAAGAGAACCAGAAATGCATGCACTAATCAGCATGCCTGAAACCCATACATGCTGAAATATAAATCATCAGAAAGTTGAAGTGTTTATTGAGGCCAGTTTATAACTACATATCATGTAACCTGGCTGAAACAGTAAGTCTAGTAAAAGACTTGAATCCCGACCAGTCAGCTTGAATCCTAATTGATATGATATGTATATATAATCTTTATGTATGATTCAAAGCCATTCAATTGGTAGATGGACAAGCTTGCATAACAATAGATAGAAAGCTTCCCCTAGAATTTCCTTTGCCTCTTCTTGACTTTGCACGTCTCCTCTTTGACTATTATTTGCTTACGAACAATCATCAGCATGCTATCATTACTACTATACTCACCATATTCATCCTCAACCTGCTCTCATATCAACACCCTCCCATTTTGTCCTTATCATTTAAGTTATAACCATTATTAACAAAAATAAAGATAAAAAGCTGTTATCTATATTTCATTTGAAATTGATATGTTTACCATAGAGATAAATAAAACTAAATGGAGACTTGCTGCTTCTCATTATTTTGTACTGGCGAAACACTATAAGTTGCTCCTATATTTCAAAGCAGGCAAGGAAGCACTACTACAGCACATATCAGATAAGCTGCATGAAAAACCCTTTATGGCCGAGTTTTTTCTTGGAGAAGAACATATTACTAACTAGTAAGATGCTCAAATAGGCAGCCATTGGTAAAAATTAGCATAAGAATTCCATGGAGCAATATTAACTAGAAACTTACTACATGGTAAGAGTGAAAAAAAGGAAGAAATAGATCATAGTAAAACATGATAGACAAAAAGAGCCATAAAATAGACTAAATTTTCAGAAAAGACAGCCTTCCCATGATATTTTGGTAGTTACATTCTGTTCTTTAATTAGCACCTAGTTGTGGTTATACAGACAATATTCATTAACCTGACAATTCAAAGTTAAAGATTTATTGAAGGCTAATGTTTGTTCACTAATCATTGGTCAAACATAGGCATAAAGTGTTATAGCAAGTTCCTAATAATCATTTGAGTCTAAATTTCTACATTGTCTTAAGTCTTAACAACTATAAAAACTGTTAATGTGAATGAAAAATTATGGACAAAGACTGGCAAATATACACAGGTAAATACCCAATTCTCCGATAGTGTTTACCTCGGGGGCCATCCAATATGGTGTTCCAACCACTGAATGTGTATTAACATCTGCCTCAGTGAGCTTTGTTGCAACTCCAAAGTCAGCAAGTTTAACAAGGCCCTAAAGATAATTATTAAAGATGTCAAAAAAATTACAAAAACACAAAAATAAGCATCAAAATCAAGTCCAAGTTATAATGTGCTGAAAAATTCACAGCAATCATCTTGAGAAAACAATATCAAACAGCTCAAAGAAGAGAATTCTAAATAACTTAACTAAATAATTTAATCTAACCATGTACTTGCCAAATGATTAAGTTCTTTAAACAAGAAGAACACAAACAATAGAGAGCACAGGATACACCATCTGCTTCCACAAGTATATGCCAGAATAGGCACATACAGGTAGATGCACAAAAACATGTGTGGGAGTTTATCAGTAGGAACATGTATCATTATATATAACTGTAGTATAAGAAAGCAAGGTCAAAGAAAGAGACAGTTATCTTCATTCCATATAGAGACAGAAACACCTAACTTGAGTTGTAAAAATTGCAAGTGCCAATAGACATGCAACAACTTAGTTGACACCTTCATCCGATATTATTTATAACCATTTCTTTAAGATGAGCTGCTGCAACAGTATAGATTCTTAGAGTACTTTTTTTCTCTTTGCTGTTTACAGTCTTAGCAAAAAGAAAAAAAATACAGGAAACTATGTGGATCCTTGATATCTTCTTTCCAGCAATCCATGCTAGAAATTGTGTCATAAAAAAATATGGCAACAATTAACAAAGTGTAGACATTATGTTATAGAAAATGTCATCAGAAAGTGACCGTAGAAAGACTTGATTTAAAATAACAATGGAATCCATATATACCAGCCAATGTTTTCCAGTCAAATCAAGGACCAACAAAGAAACCATAAACTACACACCACTCAGTATATCATTTTTTCAGTGATACCAAATGTTTCAGGTCAGTATATCGCTTGGTACCTTTGTATTGTACCAGTCAAACTGGTTGCCAAAACCATTATAGGACCAATATTTAAAAATATTGTTAGTGCATCAACTCAAATGTGTGTATCAAGGTAACAACTGATTCTAAAAGTTGCTTAGCAGTAACAGTAACAATTATGTGTATATTGAACACACTGCTAACATGATAAAATGAGGACATATTCCTATGGTTGATCCTAAGAAAAATAAATTTTGTCGGTTATGATTAGACATCACTAGACCAAAGTGATGTCCATAGTCTGGTTTTCTATACAGGCAGTGGCATTGCATGTGAAATGTTCAATATGAAAACCATGACACTGTCCATTGCAAGAAAGGTGCTCCCTTATGTCAAGCACATTCCCAGAAATTAAACCATAAATGCTGCATGTCAAAAAAAAAAAAAACAAACCATTCTATGTTTTACATAGGTGGACTCTCCTATCCTCTTATTATTAAGAGGAGAATTCACTTGAAGTGCTAGTAACCAATGCTTGGGAGGGAGAGGATTGAAAATCCTAGTCACTCATTCCAAGTACCCAATATATAGATACTAGTCATTTTTTTCATCACAACCATAACTAGAAATGGCAGCAATTTTTTTCTTTTTCTTGTACCTGTCCCTAGTCGATCTGTTTAAGCTAAATTAAGGTACCCATTAATTGAATTTTAAACATATATTGGTAATATGAACTTAAACATTTGGATTATGGTTTATACTTTATAGAACCAGTCAGACCAGTACATCTCAGTTGGCATTTACTGGTCCACCATGAACTGATAACAGGCCATACAGCTTGATTCTGCTTGGTATATAACTTTTTTATTATTTTCTCCATGATTCCATGCGATACAAGTTAATTTATTGCTTGGTATCTCAGTACCATATTATACAAATTAGCAGAACCAGTGTCAAATTGATATTTAAAACCTTCACTAGGATACTCCCACCCAAACTCATGCATTGTTTGTTTAGCATAAAAACAAGAATTGCAACTTGTGATTGTGTGACAACAGCTCATTTTAACTTTCATGTTGTCCTTATTTTTAGCTAGTAATCTGATAATAAAATTTTATAACAGGTGCAGGTACTGAAATTAATTTTTAAATGGTTGGGATGGGTTCACAAACTAACATAGTTAGCCAGGTTCAGGAATTAAAAGAGTGAAACTCATGCATAACCTACTAATTCCCTTTTATATGTTCAATGACTAAATCATGAAAATTTTGGAAAATCTTCTCCCAAAATTTATATTTTGCAATCGACCAAAACACAGAAAATGAATCAGCAAATGTTGGGTACAAATAAAAGTAGCCTGACTAAAATTATAATTGCAAGCAACGTTTTGCACTGTCCAGTATGGCCTGGTCTGGTACAACAGCTTACTGGTACACAGACCAGGATAGCTCCATGTTAACAGTCACAAGAGATGAAATGGGTTACCAAGAACAAGTTGGATGACTCAATGGAAGCAGAAAGCAGGTGAAGTGGGGTCAGGCATGATGGACAACCGATAAAATGATTATTCAACACTTGGTGACCATGATGACAATGTTGATAATATGACCAATAAGACACAAGATTGGTAGTGGTTACAGAATGGGATCCATCTATATCACTTATTCATTCACTATCCAAAGAGAAAAGCTATGCAAGCCTGCTTGCATATTTGCATGTGTTTAAAAAAGATCCCTGCAGCCGAAATGCTTTGATATTGAAATGAAAATTACATTACACTTCATAGAGAAATATTTTCAAAATTAATCAAATATTACAATAAATATATAAACAAAAGGCAACAAGGAAAAGACATAAAAGAGGCAACAGACAACCAAAAGAAAAGGTGATGAAGGATAATCTTCAAGATAGAACCCTCCAAAAAAGTATATCAAAGTTGCTTCAAAACTGAAATATTGGTTGGAAATTAAAGTTACAACAACAACAACAAGACGTACTGGAATTTAAAGTTAGATATACAATAAAAACGAAGAGCCATGTTAAAATTTACCTCCTTGGTAGTTAAGATATTGGCACCTTTAATATCTCGATGAATTACACCTTGTTCATGCAAATAGACTAAACCCTCCAGTACCTACTTATAGTAAACACAAATGCAATATCAGGACCACTTTCGTAAAGCACAAGAAAGGGAAATAGAAATCTCAAACAGACCTGAGCAATGTAAACAGCAACCAAAGATTCAGGAAATGGTCCAAATTTGTTGGGTTTAATAATATTAGCAAGAGAGCCATTTTCCACATACCTACATGCCGTCCACCAAGTAAATGATAACAACAAAGACAGACTCTACTCCACTGACACAGGATGGATGAAAGAAGAGATTCATAAATAATTACTCGAGTATGATGTGCAGATGAGTCTTCGTCTTGATGGACCCAAGATATTTTACAATGTTTTTGTGGTTGAGAATCTGCATGTGAAAAATGACTTAAGTTAAATAGAAATCACCTGTATCTACATTATTTGAGAAAAGCTGGAAAGCTCATATTTTCCAAATTAATTATCTAAAATAGTCATCAACATGCATGTATAACATACTCATTATGCCTTTTTTTTTCCAATTAGTGTCTGTTAAGATATTGGCAAATAATTAGAAATGCACCAATATCCTCCATGAAGAAAAAATGCCAATCCACAAAAATAGATGGCTGCAATTTTATGCTGGTGTGTGCCACTGGATACAACATGACCAATAAGTGCATGTCCTTGTAAGTTGTAACATGGATTGAGTTTGAGCTTACATACTACAGTGTGGAGTGACAGTCCAGCACACATCTCACCCAAGGGTGGTTGTAAGCCAGCAGATAACATGGTAAAAACATAAATCAGACTGTGACAACCATGGCGAATTACATGCTCAATTTGGAGCAAAAGTGACATGACATCAGTCAGAGGTATAGGAACACACATACCGGGAGAACATAAATAAACTAAATTTCACAGTGAATGATGTAAAGCTTAAAAGGGAAGTACCAAGCAAAGGTTTGTGGAAGCTGTTAGGAAGGAACTAGAAGATCTTAAAACAGGACCATCCCGTGTCTAAAGGAATGGTTGGAAGTAAGAATTTCCCAAGACCTGTATCTAATGTGCTAGATAAGTCTTTCTGGCCATGGTTATGATTTCAATAAAAAACCGATTTACAGTATTAACTAGAAACAAAGCCATTTATGAAGTCATTAAAAACTCATGACTTAACAACTAGTGAATATTTTAAATCACCAAAAGAAAAAAGAAAATATAGTGTTACCTTTAGCAGATCAATTTCTTGCTGGATCATGAAATGTGATGCAGCACAGAAAATTTTGAAAAAGAAAGGAAAGAGAAAATATTAGATGATACCCATGCAATAAGCAGCATATTCAATAAATAATTCAAAAGACAACACAATGTTGTTGAATAATAAAACACAGAATCATGTAAAGCATCTAGAATGTTTAGTTAGATACTGCAAACATGTGATATTGTAAGGAATTCACATTATTGTCCAGAAAACACCACAAAACTAGTATCATTTAATTATGCAACTGAAGCCATAAAGCAGCACATCATTAAACAATAATCAAAACCTGAAGTTAACGTAATCTTGAAAGTAAAAGAAGTTTTCAGAACAAAAGACTATTTGATTTATCTTCACAACTTAAAGTAACCTTTTGAAACTGAAAGCCAAGGTAATACATAATTATATATAGTTCCAAGGACAAAAGCATCCATCCAATATAATGCTAGTAAACAATATGTATCAAATCATCAGCCACAGCACTATGTATTAGTGAAATCGGGCGCTCGAGCAAGGCGAGGCAAGGCCCGAGTGCCTCGTAATTAGTCCAGGCGAGCGCTTTCAATCGAGCATAGTCCAGGTGCCAAGCGACCCAAGAGCCTGCCTAAGGCATATTGAACCAAGGTTGAGCATAATCTAAACAGGCTCGATCGTTGATTTGGTTCGATCACCTCCACATCCTTCCCCTCACAGACACAAACCATTGTCCCATTGGAAGACCTAGTGGACGAACTATGTGGTGGTGATTCTTCTCCATCGACGAACTGTCACATCCTTAGCTGGGATTTCCTAAGGTGTATGACACCCAAGCGATATGCGTCCGCAAGGGTCAGCCTAGACCTTAAACTCGTGCAGTCCATAAAGGACCTGCGCAATGAATGAGAGGTTAGAAAGGTGATCGTTTAGGTAATTTGCCACTGTCACGCATGAAAAAGGCAAGATAACTGGGATCCAAAGCACCACAAAGAAACCGGCTTTTATTAGGCTCGAAAGGGTCTCGAAAGCAAGCTGAACAAGTGCACACAAAACGGGTTCCGAAGGTAGATGCAGGCCTAATGTTCACCTACACTTTCATCGAACAGAAAGTGGGCACACTAAAGACATTGCATCACCCCTCAAACACCTACCCAAAGCCTCATCTACCCCGTTGCAGCATGGGGGATTCCAAGGTGCTGAGACGGCTAACGTTTCATGCCGCTAGGCCACCAGCCACAAATCAACCCATGGCACGTGAAAACGATGCAGTTTTCGGCCATTTTCCCTTCCCGCAACACCGCACAGCCAAAAAAGCATGATTAAAACATGAAACAAAAACATTGACAACAAACAAAAATGGGGCTGACTACATTGTTTTCTACCTTATATAAGCTATCTACAAGAAAACACCAAAAACACAAAGAAAACAACAGGATACAAGAACCGAAAAACAATCGTGGACAAGGGTCAAACACCTTGTCTACGTTGCTCCATGACATTCTCCTGCATTTATTCCTTTGACGCCCTCGTCGAAGCCTTCTTGTCCACCAAAGATTGATCATCCTCTATTGCAACTTGTTTCTCAGCTTCTGTTGAGTCATCGACTTTGATCCATCCACTTTGTTACAACTAGTCGTTGTGCTAGTTCAAGTGGGGAAGTTGGCTGAGTTGGAACAATTGTCATTGAATCCTTAGGATCTTTTGGTCAACAAGAGAAGAGCCTTCATGCTTGCGTTCAAGCCCCTTAGAGGTGTCATCCTACAAAAGCTTGATTGTTGTAGGTTGGAGCTTCGTCAATGCCATGTCACAAAACTTAAAGAATCTATGGCTTTCTCAAGCGAAGTTTGTCCCTTGCATCTTTCGTTTGATGGGACTTCCAATTGATGAAAAGCTCCACTGCATAGGTAAGAAGAATTTGGTTCCTTGGAATGGATTCACCCAAATTCCTTGAGTTGTACTTCTTGATCGAGCTGATTACTTGACTTTGCCCACTATTCACCATCACACTTCTGGAGTACGAGAAGTGCTACTTGAACCTGAGCCAGGTTTCACCCTTGTAGAGTGCTTGTTTGGTAGCTTTGGTTGCGTCGTTGGGATCGACCATGCCCTAGTTGCGGCCAGAAATGTGCTCTCCCTGCCAGAGCACAAGTTTGGTCAGCACTTGGAAGACCCACCCCTACGTTACCATGCCTCGACTCCTGATATTTATGACCTTCAATCCGATGCTTTCTCAACCAAGGTCTGTCATACCAAAGCGTACCGCCCGGTACGGGCGGTACGTACCGGTCCGATAGGTTACCGGTACGCGGACCGCCCGCTACCGGGCGGTACGTACCGGTTTCGACTGTAGCACTGTAGCACTGCTACAGTGCTCGGTACACCCGTACCGTACCATACCGAGCCCAGGTCGAAACACCGGTATGATACGGTATTGCGAACCTTGTTCTCAACTAAGTTCGTTTTGGGCAGTCGAGTCCCTTATGGACTTGGGGTCGTTGCAATGCCTTGTCTCTCTTAATCAACTACTTCTGCACACCTTGTGACTTAGGAAGCATTTCCCTCCTGATCTTTTGCCAATCAGATTGTTAAAGGGTTCCTATCAACTCTGATTCTTCAATTGTTTGCTTGGCATTAACGATTGCTCGCCCGATCTTGACCCTCGAAAGCACCATGTTACCCACAAGCGAAGATAAGCTATGGATTAATCGATCATCCAGTAACTAGTTTGCGAGGTCCCAAAGATTCTCCCACTCTAAAAATGATGCCCAATGTGGAAGCTTGATTGGATTGTCGACTCCTTCACTGAGTTCGAACTACCATTCCACCCTGTGCTTTCGTGGAAAGGGATTTAGTAATTGAGATCTTGGCACACTGACATATACTTCAAGTGCATTCACCTTGATGGACACTTGCCCCACGCTGAGGCCTTCTAACTCCAACTGCATCGCTGTGGGATGAGTAAGGTCTTCCCACCTCGATTCTTTCATCACTTCATAGTCAAGAGTATATATGTGTCTTTCGAAGATCTCTTCGAACAAGCCACCATATATGGAGTCACCATCCATCGAGAAGAGAGTTAAAGAACAACAAAGGTACTGCTTTCGCCTCTTATAAAAACTCCACCCCAAGGACGACTTGGAAATCATCCAAGGGAAGTGCCATGACGTTGGTGCTCCCACTTCAATCTCCAATTTCGATGTTGACTCCCTTCGCCAAGGTTCGTAATTTCGTACCATATCAGTGTATCGAGCTCAACTCGGTATGGTACGATACGAGTGTACTGCTCGATATATATATATATATGTATATATATGTATATGTATATATATGTATATATATATATATAATAAAATAAAGTTGCAAAAATAAAAAAAAAGGGCAACGTCATCGAGGCGACGTCGCCTCATTTCTTCTCCCCGCGTCCCGTGCAGATGAGAAGTCGCCGACAATGCTAAGGCCTCGTCGCCTCAGACGAGTAGGAGGTGACATCTCATCTACGACGTTCGGCGAGGGAGGGCGACGACGAATCGGGATCGTTGAGGGAGAGCGACGTTGGATCTCCAGGTTCTCCCTTTTCTTCTCCCTCTTCTTCCTTCTCCCTCGGTTAATACCGCTCGGTAGCAGGTGACGACGTCGAAATCGACTGTTATTAATTGATTTCGGATGATAACGGGACGAAAACAGCCCTAATCAATGCTACTACCCGGTAGTAGGCGATCTGTGTACCGGTTTGCTAGCGGACCGATACGTACCACCCGGTACAAGCGATATTATTCGAAATTAAAATCCTTGCCCTTCGCCAATCCAAAGATAGGCTTCACCTTCGAATTAACTGTTTTCATTCGACTCGAACTTTTTGCCAACTTCAATCCGAGTCGCTTTGCCTCTCGGTTCGTTACGAAGTTGTGTGGTTCCTCTGACCACCAATGTGCAAGTTGCCTTCACGTTCACCTTGATGTCCACGAACATCAACAGGTTGCCATGTGCCTTTGCGCGTCTTTTGGCGTTGCCTTATATCGCTCCCCCACTTGACCTCATAGTGCATTCAACAACTACACCGCCTCAATACGAGATCGTTGAAGTGATCATCTATCGCTACTCGACTCCGACAAACTCGAGCTTGAGGAGTCGATCTTGTTCTTTAGCCTATACTTCGACGTCTCCCAGACTTCACCTTGCAATGTGTTCAGCAAACATACAACTCCCATGCAAGGTCTTGAAGATGATTCATCACTACTCGAACGCGACCTGCTCAACCCAAAGGATTTTGCCTTCGCTCCGCCTTTCTCCTCTAGCCGGTAAGAAGTCGTAAGGGCATTAGGCACCTCTTTTCATTGCAAGCATTCCAATAATCGGATGCTTTCCACCACACAAAAGGCATCTGTCAGACTTTAGGACATTCCCTCTGGATCTATATCCCATCGAAGCACCTTTCTTCTTTGGGCCCTTCCATCTGCAAGCTTTCGAAGATCCCTTCTCCGATGCGAACTTATCTTTCTTTGTTGTCTCTACAGAGCAATCTATGAGTCGTTTCGCCTCAGCGATTGCGCACCTGCTAGCTCACAGACATTTCAATGATGCAACTCCTATTAAGCCCATATTTTCATACCATCGAGGAAGCAAAAAAGTTTGTCTTTCTCGGACATGTCTTGGATATCTAGCATCAATACAAAAACTACTTCATATAGTTCCGGAAAGTTGAGCTCGCTCCAAGCTGCCGCAACTTCCGTAGTGCGATGAACTTTATGCTCTCTCGCATGAACTGAGTTCGTAGTTCCTTCTTCAAGGTTTGCCAACTATCGATGTTACAATGACCTTATTGCATTTCTTCCTACCATGTGCACCACCAAAGTTTTGCATCACTGATGACTACATCATCGCTAATGACACCTTGGAATCCTTTGATTCGGGTTGGGTCACTCTGAAGTACTATTCGAAATAGAAGATAAAGTTTTCTAACTCCTTGGCATCTCGAGCACCCCATAGCTTTGTGGCTCGGGGGCCCTTAATCTTAATGAAAGATGGCCACGAGACATTCCTCCGCTCACATACGTAACTTACATGAATACCGACACTTAGGCCGTCAAGTCCCTTGCCCTTATAAGTATTGCATAGACTCTCATGTCGTTTGTTAACCTTTTGATTTAGACCTCCAGCTGATCTAGTCGGGATTCCAACCTTGTTTGCAAGGACTCTACCATATCAAGAAGCTCCCCGCTTCCGCAAAGATCCGTCAAGTTTCAATTAACAAGGTCGAGCAGCAGCTCCAACTCGACAACTCTTTCTTTGCTGTCTCTATATCATTCAGGCTGCCCTTCAATTCTTGCCTCTTCTGCGTAAGAGAACTCTTGCGCTATGGGAACATCACTACAAATGCCACGCTCCACTTGAGCGGCTTTGCTAGTTTCTGCACAAGTGCTCGTCCGTTTCTTCGAAATAGTCACGCATTGCTATTGCCTATCATGTACAACAGTATTAGTTTTGCCATGTTGCCCTGCATGGCAATTCGATGATTGAATTACTTGCTCTGATACTACTCTGTCACATCTTTAGCTGGGATTCCTAAGGCATGTGGCACCCAAGTGATATGCGTCCGCAAGAGTTAGCCTAGACCTTAACCTCGTGCAGTCCACAAAGGACCTGCACAACGAAAAAAAGATTAAAAAGGCGAACATGCAAGTAATTTACCGTCGTCGGGCACAAAAAGGGCAAAATAACCAGATTCATAGCAACACAGAGAAACCAGCTTTTATTACGCTCGTAAGGGTCTCGAAAGTGGGCTAAACAAGCGACACAAAAGGGGTTTTGAAGGTAGATGCAAGCCTAATGTTCACCTAGCATTTTCATTGAATAAAAAGCGGGCACACTAAAGACGTTACATCACCCATCATACACCTACCCAAAGCCCATGGCAAGCGATTAATGTTTTCGATTCCATGCTGAGACGATTAATGTTTCACGCTGCTAGGCTGTTAGCTAGAAATCAGCCTATGGCAAGTGAGAATGATGCAATTTTGGACCATTTTCCCTTTGGGCGCACCACACAACCAGAAATATTTTCAGGCTTTACATGATGAAAACATGAAACAAAAATGGGGCTGACTATAGTGTTTTCTACCCTGTACAAGTTGTCTATAAGAAAACACCAAAAACACGAAGAAAACAACATGATACAAGAATCGAAAACCGTCATGGACAAGCGTCAAACACCTTGTCTGTGTTGCTCCATGACAGTATTATGATGGTGATGTCTTCCTCTCCTTTTGTAAACAGTGATGGTGTCTTCCTCCGGTGAGAGGCTTTCATGTAAGTGTGATCTCCAGTAGATCACAATGGACTCTTTCTCGATATCTCTCTCCTTCCTCCTTTGTCATTTTCCCTCCTCGAGTGTAGCCACCTCCTCCTCTGCAGCACCCCTCTACTTTCTTCGTCGCTGCCTCCTTCACCACACCCCTCTCCCTCCTACTTCACTATAGCTGACCTCCCCCCTCCTCCTCCTCTACAACCCTCGATAGCACACCTCTCCCTCTTACTCAGTCGCAACCCCCGATAGCACCCCTCTCCATCTTACTCTACCATAGTTGCCTCCTCCACCATAGCTCCCGACAACATCCCTCTTCCTCCTTTATAGTCACCTCCTCCACCACAACCCCCAACAACACTCGTCTCCCTGCTCCTACTCTGTTGCAACCAACTCCCCACCCCCCC
>LVTN01000613.1:4807-22519 GCA_001649415.1 Musa itinerans | reverse complement strand
TTATTTAGAATTTCGAAATATTAAGCCTAGTTTACGATGATATGAACTTGTGGTAAATGGTTGGATTTCTGATTGTATGAATTGTGTAGCTTGTGGATTTGTATGTGTTGTTAATGTTTTGTTAAGTTGGCTTGGGTTTCCATAAATGTGAATTATGGAGTGATGTGATATTTGATTATAAACTGTACAGGTTTTATTGATGTGAATTTGATTGAATGTTTTTCAGTGTCCTCAAATGTGAGTTTGGATCCTGGATTGATTTTTGAATTTTAATATTATCGATTATTTGAGAGGGCGTGACACCACTAGGAGCTCCAGTTCGGTGAACAACACGAAGGGAAGAAGGGCTATGGATTCAAGGAGTGAAAGTCATGGTACCACAATGGCGGGTCTTCTGTGTGTGCATCGAATGAAAACCTTGGTCATCAGCATATGGGGGCTGTGTACCACCGAGGAAAAAGTTCGAATGCAAGTACCAGTGAGTCCCATGGGAGGGACTTGATCATGCAAAGGTATGATCAGAGCAGCTAAAGAGTTAGACTACTCCAAAGCTCATATTCGCTTAAGGAAGTCCGGCAAGTCAGAGGACAAGGCCGAGTACACGAACGTTGCTACCAAGGAAGCTAAGGAGAACAGAATCGGTGGGAACCCTGCAACATAAATGATAGAGACCATGCATGGGAGTTGCAGTTTGTCTTTCCATCGACCAGGGGAACTGCTTGGAGAACACAGAGGTGTTGAAGCAGAGAGTCGAAAAGGGCGAGGAAGCGACAACGAGTCCAGAGGGACTTAGCTATCCAAAGCCAAACATCGGTTAGAATAAATGTGGACTCGGAGGAGTATCACAAAGACATATCTATCGATCGTGAAGAAAGGGATGCAGATGTGAGGCGACGAATAGTAGGACCATAGACATGACAGCACCATGGTACCGCAGAGGCGGGACTTCTGTGGAGTCAGCGATCCCTTGCTCTCATGGAGGGAGAGCGCTTGGTCGTGAAAGGGGCCGAGGAGGTGGAGAATACAGAGGCAAACTCCAAGTACCGAGACAAGGCTGAAGGGCAGAGGCCAGAGAACTTCGTAAGACCGGTGTCAATGAGCTTCTCATCAAGATAGCCGAAAGTGAAGGACTTCGGGTCGTGCAAGAGTGCACAACCAAGAAACGAAGCAGGCAGTACGCGGTGCTGTACCTTTGCTACACAGTGGAGTAGGCGACAAGGTTGATGGAGAAGACGGTACAATCCCAGAGGCGACCAAAAACTATTAGAGACTTACTCCAAGTTGGGGTGAAAACTTCCTGCATTCCAGAAGTTCGATGGCATTGAGAATGAGACTTATTCCAAGTTGGGGTGAAAACTTCCTGCATTCCAGAAGTTCGATGGCATTGAGAATGTGAATCACAGTAGCTAACTCAACGCAAGGAGTGCAAACACTTCGAGTACTTCAGAAGTGTGAGCAAAGAGCGGGTGAATGCTAGTAATCAACCCGACGCATGGAGTACAACCCTCGAGGAGGCGGGCGAAGTTGAGTAATCTTTGCCATCTCAACTCTTAAGAGAATGGGCGAAACCGAGTACCCCAATTCTCTTATATATATCTAGCAGAGGAGCTTTGCACAGGTTTAAAGACCCTTCGAAGAAACCGAATGGAAGACAATAGTTGTCAAATCCTCACCAATGGTGATTAGTGCTACTGAGAGTAGATTATCCGCTTCATTTCCCAACAAAATACCAATCGAAAATAGAAGTGATACGAACCTACTTCGAAGTGACAACTAACTGAAACGAAGAATCGATAGGCAAATTTTATGGAGGAAGGATCCAAATACTTCAAAAAGTTTGTGAGGTGATGCTTGTTAAAGCTCCAATAGGCATCCACCCAGTTCTAGCAGCATGAGGCATTTGAGAGACTAGCACATACCAAGGATGGTCTTTTCCTTCATCTGAAGGATCTGTAGGAACCAACAGGGATTAACACAACTCAACCAACCCCACACTGGAGTCAGAGTCATTGACGAGTTGAAGCAGTATGGCGGATCAAAAGTTCGACTACTCAACAACAGCGGCGAAGAGCAGCTAAAAGCCAAGAAGTAAATTGCAGCTAGAGCAGAAGATTGAAGACTCAGCAAAAGCGAGGAGTTGCAGTGTCGGCAAAGGCTTCGACGAGGACGTCGAAAGAATAAGTGGGGGAGAATGTCATGGACAAAATTGTAAACAGAGTGTTCGTTGTAATGCTTATGTATGTCTGTGTCTTTTGGTTTGTTCATGCTTTGCACAGCTTGTAGAGAGATGGTCGAAGGCTTATAGCCCCATTTTAGTTGGGCTTGGTGATCGTTTTAGGCTTGTAAATAAAGATTGTATCATGTGGACACTTGTGAGAGATCTCGGTCTGTAGTTGACAATTTTTTATCCTTTGTTGTGCAACCGTTCAGAGCTTGTGAAGTCTGTTTGTAATTTGCATTGGTTATGAAGTGTTTTCTGAAATGTTTACTTGTGGATCCCGAGTGAGGCGTTTTCTTTAACCCGTTTTCTCTTTTGTAGGTCCTAAGGGACCATGGGAGGTTTCGGGGAGGCTAACCTTTACGGACGGACACACAAGGGTGTCGCACGACTTAGGCAAAACCAGCTAAGTCCGTGACAGTGTGGCAAAATTTACTTTCTAATCTTGTTTAGTTTTGCTATTTATGTTATTGAATATAGACAATGTAATTTGATACCTTAAAAAAATAGAATTTGATGTTTCATTTTTATTTTAATGATATATTTATCGATCATGATATATTTTTAAAACTTTAATATTTCGGAGCACCTCACTTCGCTCGGCCATGCACCTAATGCCTCGAGCGTTTTGGTACCTTAACGCCTTTAAAGGCCTAATGCTTTTGACTACACTACTGTGTATAAATCTATTCCTCCTAGCTCATACTACTAAAATTTCACTATCCATATTTTGATGTTTGCCGAGGTGATAGGTAGCCCATAAAACAATAGCTACAAAATATTAAGATAACCACAACCCGTACAATATAGACTATTAGCATCATGGACCACTGTTTTGCCTAATCGATATGAAACAAGCAATATGTAGCAGTTCGGGCATGATTCCATACATGGATGACCCCCATTTCATATGATCCATTCCAGCCCACTCAAATGGGTCTACTCTGACCTTTATAGTTAATGCTTTTATGGCATGCATTTATGAGCCCTCTTCACTTAAAAGCGAGTGTTTTGCCTCCAACTGCCATACCGCTCAGCATATAGCATCAACAATTTACGCTTCCTCCTCTTCCTCCTTTTCCTCTTCCTCTTCCTTCCTCTTTGAAACACCAATATGTACTGACATACCATGTGTCGATACACAAGTACATAGTTCCATGTAAGGTTCAAAATTTCATACCATACCGATGTATCAAGCTTTGCTCGGTATGGTACGATACGACATACCGAGCAATACGCCTATATATATAATATAAAAATATATATTATATATATATAATATAAAAATAATATAAAATATAAAAAATATTTAAAAATATTTTTAAAAAGGCATACATAACCTCAGTAACGTCACCTCCTCTTCTCCTCATCTGCGGCATTCGACGAAGAAGGCGGCGAAGACATCGAAGGTTGCAGACATCTTTGACCTTCGGCGAAGAACACGACGAAGAAGAAGGCCGTAGAGTCGCAAACGAGGCGATGAAGGAGACTGCCTCTTCTGCTGCTCTAGCCACCGCCTCCCTTGATCCTCGCGCCTCCAGATCCTCCTCTTTACAACTCTCCTCACCGTTACCTCCTAGATCGGAATCGTCGAGGGAGGGCAGCGCCAGATCGAGATCGAGAAAGGGCGTGGAAACAAGTTTGCGTCGAGGTTCTCCTAATTCTCCCTCTTCTTCAAATACCCTCTCCTTCCTTCTTCGACGCTTCTCCCTCAGCCTCATCGTAACTAGGCTAATACCGTCTGAAACAGGTCAGTAACGATCAAAATTTCGACCATTATCACTCGAAACAACCCTATATCATCCAATACGGGGCTATATCGAGCGGACCGCCCGATAGCGAGTGGTCCGCATACTGGTTCATGGGCGAACCGGTGCATACCGCCTAATACAAGCGGTACGATTCGAAATCGCAAACCTTGGTTCCATGTGTGGTTACACCAATGCCATCTAGTACATACCAACCAAATTAGATCATTGATACGGGTACAATAACCAAAATGGTGATCCTTGATTAGCATCTCCCTAGGAATTTCAATTGCGCTTATATCCATCACTGTAGGAATTGGGTTCAAGCTTTCCCCCAGCCCCTTTTCATCAATGGACTCCTGACGTATACGGAGTGCGGTTCGTTCGACAAATTCCTACCTCTATATCTATCTCTGAGATGTTTGGATTTTTTAAAACTCCATAGACATACAGAAGAGAAATGCTATCCCCACTCGGACCAAGACATAACTTTTACCAAAAGTTTATTGTGATCTTTTTGTTCAAATAACAATTAAAGTGAAGCGAGGTCAGGAATAACGAATCTCTTTATGATAAACAGATCCATTTTGCAAGTTCGTTATTACGGGTAGTTCCTACAAAGGATTCCACTTGCTCAGAGCAACAAGCCTAGAAAAGTTACCATGATGCAACGAACAGCTAAACATGGTGTTCTTGAACGATAAATATTAAACTTATTAGCATTTGAACACTAAATTTTGTCTTCTAATCTTAGTATTACAAACAGTTTAACATGATGCAATGAACATGTCAAACAATCAAACACAAAAGAAATATATAACTTAGCTCTAGAATTTCAACCTAAAAATATGGTGTACTTAGTAGCTATTTTCAGTGCTGACAACAGTTTAGTCAAGCAAAGTTAGATAATTCTGATTTCTAAAAGTCATAGACAAATTGTATGACAACTTTGGAGTTTTGGATAGCAAAAATGTCATAGATAATCAGAATATAGTCTCAAAATTTTCGTCCTGGGTATAAAAAAATGCAAAAAAAACTGCATAATTAACCAGGATTCAATGACCAAAGAACCAAAATCCAAGTGCACTGTTTTATAAACTGAACAGCTACGTATGTTTACATAGTTTAATACAATGCAGCCCTTAAACGTATAATTATACTTTTAACGCAATAACATTCAGGTACAGATATTAAATCAGTTTGAGGTAGAGTAGAGTCAAACCATGAATTAAAGACAATGCAATAAATATAATGTTAATGTAATTGTTCAAGGTGAAACCAAATTGATGCTACCCATAAAAATTACATTTAGGTTCAACTGTTTTTTTTTTCTTTTTTTAAAACTTTCTTAGTGTTTTCATCAACACTTTTTATCTTTTACTTTAAAATGAAATGACAGTAGATTAGATATTTTGGGATTTCATCTCTTAACTGTTGAGGGATCTACTTATTATTTAAGACCATCATTAGAATCAAATATGGGGACGAACGACGAACACCAATCAGAAATTATTTAAAACATAGCACTATAGCATCACTATTTTCATAGTACAAAGATTCTCAAAACAGACTCAAATATCTTGAAAATTGGATATAGCTTTATACATCTTAAAAGTGTATAAAGTCTCACATTATTTAAGGCTTTAATTTAGGATCAAACATCAGAAAATATGAATCTGAAGTGATTCTGTCCATCCCTATAGCAGCCCCATCTTCCATAAGTTATGTCTGGGACAAACTCAAGGGATAGTAGGATAAATCTGAAAAAGAACAAACAGAATTGATCTATAGTCCTATAGGAAACAAAGAAGAATCTCATCCAGACTTAATAAGATGGAGTCGCCACTACAACAAGAGAGAAGTTAGGAACGGCTTAGTGTTAGATCCTTTAAACGGACACTTGGCCTTATTATCTTATTCCTGTTCTCTCATTTATATTTCCCAACTTCCTAACTCTGTTTCTTTCTTGCAACCCTTCTAACTCTCCATATTTTGCTCACAAAATCTTGGTGACATTTTGTCGGCCATATGTTTCATCTTTTTCCACTTCATGATACTGTCCACTATGTGTATTAGGCCCAAAACAACATTGAGGAAGCTATTTAAATTCACTATGCCAACCTCTCTGACATCAAATATCTCACCAAGCCCAAGTCACCAATGAAGCATGGTCACTTCAAAATACTGTGTGTACATATTGAACACTGATGCTTACAGATATTTCTCAAGATGTGTTAGGTGCTTTATAACATATAAAGAACTCTTGCAAAAATTAATGTACTGTAATACGCCGAGTACTCCCATGTCAAATATTAGTATTATGTTGTTGAATATTAATAATATGTTCTGGAATTTTTACTCGTGTGTATGATTCAAGTACTTACGTACTCATACAAATGGTTTATATGCTTCTTGTGAATTTGATATACATCTTATTTCTGCAAAGATATTTCGTGTTTGAGTGTCTATAGCATGCTGAACATGTCCCATAACTAAATCAGCTTCATAGCATCTCACCATATTCTAGGACTTTGCCAAGGATATTGGTTCATGACTTCTAGCCAAAGTATTAGTATAATGACAATTCAAATAATGGTCCAGAATTGATCAGGTTGGTGGAGAAAACAAGGGTTTATGTTCTCCAAACCTTCTTGAAGCAAGGGCACAGTCATGGAACATGCACAATAAAATCTTACAAGTAGGGTATATGATTTGAAAAATCACTTATATTATGTGCATCATTATATATAAGATTCACACACTATTACTTGTAACCACAAGGACACAAATTTAGCAATTTACTGAACTCTTGGAAACCTAGTCAAACATAACAAGCGCAGCAATTAACAACATGTCTTTTATAGGTTTCAAGACTAGCATGTCAGCTTTCTGTAGGATGTCAGGACCAAACTTTATCATTATGATAAAAGCTGGGTCTAGCTTGGATACACAATAGTGAAGCTTAGGCGGTGCCCATTGTCATCTTGAGGTCAGGTTCAACATGCCAACAAGCCCAAACCCATAGTTCAGGCAACATAGAGAAAGAAAGCAAACAGATATTTAGAACAATCAGTACCAAAAGACAGCCTTAATTCTAATATATCCACTAATTAAGGTATGGTCTTCTATTTGGTGTTGAGGGGGTAGAAGCAGTATGCTTGCCCTCTTCACCAAAGAATTCAGCCCTAACTTGGTTTGACTCTCATAAAATAAATGAAGAATAAACCCATCTAGATACAAAAGTGACCACACCTTGTTCACTAAACTACCATATGAATTTGACCAAGTACTAGGAGTTGCATAATGTTGCAAAAGTTTCACAGAAGATGCATGGCAACAAATATGAACTGGTATACCATCTTCATTATCATATCTCTATAAAGATAAAAGCATAATACTTGATAAAAATGGAACCATAAAGACAGTACTATCAAAGTTTATTATATAAGCATGCCAATAAGTTGGACAGGAAATGCCAAACCCTTTTTGAAGGCTGACCTTGGAATGCATATGAAAAGATTAGATGTTGAAGAAAATAAGTAAAATAGTTTCTATGATCCTCATCAGTAAATCTCAAAGGATCGCATTCAACTGATATTACCAACATAAAGTAAATGTGATCCTATGCAGATTTGGTATGTTGATACTTGTAGATGAAATGCCTTTAGCCAACCTGAACTTCTTGTTGTTTATTCTAGTGCTGCCTTAATGATGAGTTTCCCCCAAAATTTCCATGCTATTGAACTTTACATAGGCACTCAAGGCCTAAAGCAATAAAAGGCATCCAATTCAAGGGGAAATAGTATTTACCTCGACTAAAGACCACAAGTGCTACATAACCCATGATCTTCAAGAAAATCAAATAATAAAGACCCTTATGGGTAAAACTTCAATCTCCTATATCAACTAATGATTCGAAACATGTAGCTATCATGCAAAAATGATATGCTTATTTGAGTCCTACAGGGAAATCCATGCAAATGACCTTAATTTCCACTAGTTCAATGTTTGACAAATTGATACAATACCAGCCTTGTTTTTATCTGGCAGTGCATTACAAATCACATGTATACTTTTAGCAGTTCATTTGATGATATAAATTCAAATTGCAACTTCCCTCGAGATTTATTACTTCAAAATTTCTACCAAAGATGAGTCAATAAATGGCCTGTTAGCATAACGTAATTTGATGGATTTATAACTAAGGAATCTAAATTCACATAACAACCATATCTCAAAACTCGATTAGCACAGTGCAAGCTAAGGATGCTCCCGAGAACAACCATATCCCATGTAATGCCAGTGTTATTTGTATAAACCTACAAAGCGAAAAATAAATGAGACTAGATTGGCAGAAATAGTTCTTGTTCCCATTTTTCTCATACACTCGCTTCATGACTTCTTGGGTGGCTCTAGGTATTAGAAAAGTGGAGATCACTATAACTTGCTAGCTTATTAGCTTTTGCATCCATGTTTCTGCATGAAACACCAATATCATTCCAGAGTTATGGATCATTACCTAGTTTAAAACACTTAAAATTGTCACTTACTCATTTAATCTTTTGCATTTTGTTTTGGAAAAAAAAAAATCTTTTGCAGGCTTGTCTGCACAAATGGATCCAAAGCCTACAAGATCAACCACTACAGAAGCTTACATCACCAAAGTACTTGAACCCCTAGACTAACATCCATGCAGCTCGACTAATTGTGTTCAAAACAAAAGATAGACAGTGGGTAGTCAAGCGAAATAGTACATGTCTGCATGCATGATGCAAAAATCATTTAATTTTATTAGACCAAAAAAACTATAACATGATAATTAAATGATCAAAGATCTTGATGATGAAATCCAAGTTATAGGGACTTCCCCTATTAGCAATCTGTGTTGTTCAATAAAGCTGAAAACAATGAATGTATATATAAAATGCACGTATGTAGAAGTTAGACACTAACAAACAGAAAGAACATGATGTTAATATCAATTCATGGAAAAAATTGGCCATACAATTCAGTGAAATCCTAAGATTTCAAAAACATTTGTCATGTGAAAGCATCAAATCAGATCGCTATAGGTTTAATTACACAAGTTACATCTAACCTTGCTTTTGGTGTAGCTTAGGTCTTTAAAACATTGGATTTCTATTGAGTTTTCAGTTTATTTTCTTTCACTAAGAAAACAAAACTGACAAGTAAACTTTTATAGATTATATGGCTTTAAAGACGTGAAAGTCTATTAATGTTTCAGAAAAGCAGTCTTTTATTCTGACTTAAGCCATAGGTTTGATTACAGAAATTATACATGTTCCAGAATTGACTTTTGGTGTAGCTTATATGGCTCTAAAAACATGGGCTTCTATTAATGTTTCAGTGTATTTTCTTTCACTAAAATAAGGACTTAAATAATATTAATTTGCCTTTTATGAAAAATTCAAGTTAATATATATATATATATTAAAAATCAATGTTAATTTTCAGTAATAGCTTGTTCAAACCCTTTCATCTTCTACTTACTACATATATCTTTGGGAATTAAAATTTTCCCAAAATCATCCTTAGATTCACCTTAAGAAGATTAATTATGTTAGAATGAAAATTTAAAAACAAAGATAAAAGAGAGCCAATGAAAAAGAAAGAAGGACTAGGAGGAAGAAGAGTGATAATGTAATATCAGAGAAAAAGGGATGGAACATTAGAATTAAATAAATAGGAAGAAAGACGGAAGTAAATAAAATAGAGAAAAATAAAATCAGTCAGAGGTAATCCAACACTGTTACTACCACCTCCATCATCATGCATGCTCAAGCTCCGCACATGCATCAAACCTCTTATTTTTGCATATGTTCCTAATGTTGTGACTATGCAGTAACATTTTGGCTTCAAACAAGTAAAAGCTAATCATAACAGAATTCTAAACTTTATCACTCCAAGCATATTCTACTCTCATCTATAAGTTTTAAACACCATGAAATCGAGGAGAAAAACCTTTATGACCTATCACCGTAAGATACCATTAACCATCACCATGGACCTGTTACCAGGCGAACTGCTTGGGAATGTGTAGTTGGATCAATGTATAAAAACAACTTTACATGACAATCAAATAGATGCAAGTGAATGGAAGCTTAAACAAAGCTGTTATGCGATTTCTGTGTTTCTCAAAGATGTAGCAGTAGAATTATCTAAAATCAATTGAGTTAATCATGAAATATATAAAGGATCCAACAGTCAAACCATGCAAGTAGGCACCCTTTAGAAGCAAAACTTTGGACGCCGAATTTATAATAGTAAAGTTGGTAAATCCACTCAAAAATAGGGCATAAGCAATCAACAAATTCACATACAGGAAAAGAGAACACACCATAATGATACTGAGATCCTCTTGTGGGATATTCTCCAACGAGACCTGCTTAATCGCCACAAAGTCTCCATTCTCCAGGTCCAGGCCCTTATAGACCCGTCCGTACGCCCCCTTCCCAATCTCATCGCCAAGCATCTGAACTCCGACCAAAATGCGAACAGAAGGATAAGCTTGAGAAGAGAACAAGCACGATTTTCGCTGAAAGAGATGAGGGCACCGACATATTTATTGTCGAGGGTCTTGGATTTGTGGTAATGAGTGGTGGCCGCCTGCCGAGACATCTTCGCCGGCGTCCGAGACCGTCGCGAACCCTAAAACCAGCCTTCTGACGACTCTAGCGGCGATTCAAAGGGGAAGATCCTCGGATTCCCCGTGCGCGGGAGAAAATCCGTCAGGGAATCACCGGCATTGACGGAACTCTACTCCATCCGCCATGCGCGGGAAGGGCCGAAGACCAAATGCGGGCCGAGATGCGAGAATATTGGGGAATTCAAGCCCTGGGCGACGCCCTCAGCGCCCAAGCCTTGAAGGGACCGGAGAAGAGGAAAGAGGACGAGGAGAGCGGAATCGACCACGTTGGTGGGGGTGGGGTGTCGCTTCGTCGGATGGAATGGATGGGGGAGGGGAGAAGAAGATAGAAGACGAGGGAAGGAGGTTATTTAAAGGCAGGGCTGCGTCATGCAGAGAGAGAGAGACAGAGAGGGAGAGAGAGGGTGAAAGGGAAAAAGAGGGTGGAAATGTAACAAAGGAAATTGCAGGGAAGCGTACGTGAACTGGAATCCAAACCAATTGGCTTTCTGATCCGCTTGTGCGGTGCCAGTTCAAATGTTATTGTAAGCTCCGACGACGATCAGGATAACATGAATAAAAAATATTTTTTACTCTGATTCGAGCCCAGCGTATCTGACGAACGACTCACTGCACCTCTTCTTATGATGAGAAATCCTTTTAATCGATATAAATGTAATGCCTACTCCTCTATAAATCCTTTCATCAAGTATAAAAATAAATTTAGATATAAATTATATAAGTTCAAAATTTGATGTCTTCAGCTGGTGTCACTGTCATTTTTCATCGCACACTGTGTCGTGGAGCTATGTTAATGTCTCATGGGCCCCAGCAACCAACCATTTGATACAACGAGCCCCATCGATCGTCGGATCTGACGAACGACCCCATCGATCGTCGGATCTGACGAACGATTTCACTGCAACCCCCCCCTCCTCCTTAATTTTTCTCCTTTTCTTACAAAAAATAAATGATGAAAAATCCTTTTACTCGATACGAGTGTCTCTCTATCCTATTCCTCTATTCATGCATTAATCATGTACAGAATGAACTCGCATAACAATTAGAAACTTAGCTTATGTGTAGGTTCAAATTTATACCTTCGACTGGTGTCTGGGTTGGTTATCTTTCGTCGCACGATGTGTCGTGGAGCTACAGATCGATCATCTTTGTTTGCACAATGTGTCTATGTCATACAGCCAATCTAGCTGAAAGCTCATCTCAAGACTGATATCAACAAGACAAGATATTTAAAAGGATTCGACTAAAATTGACTCACAAATTGGGTCGGAAGCATATCCATTAACGATCCTTATGATGATAGAGAGGAATACTGACCATAAGTAAATAAGGTCCCCTTAGCAGAAGTCTATTCAAAAACGAATGAATTAACCAATGGTAGATAGTTATTTCATAGGCATGAAAAATCCCCGATAATGGTGTGGCATAACATTCTTTCCGTATGATTTAAGGGTGTCCAACATTCTTTCCGTATCAACTAGTTAGATATAATTCAAATTGACCTCAGAGTCCTTTTATTGATAATAAATAAATAAATAAATATTAGAAACTTGGACCTCCCTTCCATGTCTTTTTATTGCAAATGGAACAACATAATTTTTTTCAAGAAATCCATCATTGTTGTATGTATCTTTAATCGCCCATAAACGATCAAGACTACAGCAAAACATATAAAAGATGCATGCATGATATTCTCCCAATGGGTTCTTCTTCCGGCTTAACTTCAACCGCGTAATGGTCACAGTTAATCCTCGTGGCTCTCCGTAACACCTGTGTCTCTCGGGTACGCTCAGATGCGATGCTTCTAACGATGTGGATCTGAGCCCCTAACACTACTAAAACATACCACAAATATTTGATGGAATTCTCATCACCATGGGGTTTAGATACTTGCAGTATAGTCATATTTTCCATCAAGAATAACTATAGACACTAGTCATGTTCTTTGAATTGTACGGAGGAGGTGGTCAAGGTGACAGTTGTGATGCTTGTTGGTGGCCCCATTTAACTCACAAATTAAGGCCCCACAGACAAAAGTTGTCTGCAAAAACATAATCAAGACAGAATACACAATTTAGCATGTTGGTGGCCCCATTTAACTCACAAATTAAGGCCCCACAGACAAAAGTTGTCTGCAAAAACATAATCAAGACAGAATACACAATTTAGCATGTTGGTGGCCCCATTTAACTCACAAATTAAGGCCCCACAGACAAAAGTTGTCTGCAAAAACATAATCAAGACAAGAATACACAATTTAGCATGCCTATATCCAAGAAAGAAAGATAATAAGCTGACAAGCATAGAATATATTTATCGTCTCAAATGTGGCAACTAGATGGAGAAGTTAGTTCAAGCTATAACTGCAGCTTAGAAGAGTACATTAATCCTCAAAGTTTTTAATTCTTCTATTATCTGCACGACGCTTCCTCATGAAATTAATCCTCCATGGTATGCCATTGTTTACATGACTTACCCCAAGAACAGGAGAAAGAATACTCCACTTTGATGAAGACCAGAAGGAGTTTTCAGTAGTGAGATTAATGATCATCTGAAATCATATAGGTCCTTTCTCATCTCTAAATCTGATCCGTAATTCAATCAGTTTCAAATTCCCCATTCCACATAAAAAAGATTGTAACATAATTTAATGGACAATTTCACCAACGTAATACTTTGAATCTGAAATGACTCAATAAGCAAAAGAGATAAATCTTTATCAAATACTTTTTAGGGGTTTTCTAAAGCAGGAAAAAAGTTGTTCTACACTTGACGAGTAACTAACAAGCACAAATAACTTACACGACTTATAAGAGACATCTAGAGCATCATAAGAGACTTACCTACCATATATAAATATTCTTTACAATCTAAATCAAGCTATATATCAACTGGCTCTCCCATAGATTATGGGAAAGAAGCATACTTACAGATTGCCATGGCTCAAGTTTTATCACCGAGGAGGCCCGAGCTGAGCTGGATAAAGGATATCCCTCCAGCTAAACCAACAATCATCAGAGACCTCTCCACAGCAACCTAAGTTCATGGCCACCCACCAGTTTTGGTGTCTCACACAAACAAAGTTATTTCCTGGCTGTCCACACATACATTTTGATACCAATTTCAAATGCTCTGTGAAATAAACAGAGAATAAATGTTTTGAATTCCGACACTGACTCATCTCATCAGGTGTATACAGCTAAGGAGATTTAATCACAGCCACTGCTATATGCTCTGACAATGCATAGATCAATTTGAATGAATCAGACAGGTTAGCCATCTTAGGACCCCCCAGATATCACATCCCAAAGAAATAAACAAGCGGCAGCCAGTTCGATGGACTGGATCAAGTAGCAGGAATAGAAACTGATAGAGCTCAAAATTCAGGATATTCAGATACTCTCTAGCAGCGAATATTTCTTCCTGCTATGCAGACAAGACGAAGATCAGAATCACATAAAAAAATCTTCTGTTTTGGGAACTCTTATCACTTTGCACATGATCATTGCCAGCTTTAACTGATTGCCTTATAGAAGAAAGCTTTGAGATGATTCTTATGTTACCTCCATGTTACCATCATGTTTCCATGATGGTCCTTGGAAACAAAAGAAAGACTATACGATACAAAGTTGATTCTCCCATTTGACTGACACTATTCCGTAGTCTTTGTCTCATTTTGCCACATATAACAGATGGCCTGAGGTATAATCGCCTACCACAAATGGTTTTTACCTGAAAGTGCACCGTACTGGATACTTCTTGTTGCACCAAAATAAACAAGAACCCCTGGCAACCATCAATCCTCTTTGCCTTGTCGACCAATCATCACCATTATTTGCGTTCGCAACAAATCATCACCTCGTCTAGGACTGACCAACTAAAGAGGTGATACATTAATCTGTTCCTCATTTGATGTGCATCAGTACCTTATTCTGAAATCTACGGCCTCTCTGCTGTTCATCAATCCAACTCAATCCTGGAAGCTTGTTGAATTTTCTGCCCCTTATCATTGCTCTAACTCTTGCAGCATCCTCCCATTGTCCTCTCTCTGCATATATACTGGATAGAAGTATATAATTCCCTGTATTATTGGGCTCCAGCTTAAACAGCTCTTTTGCAACACTCTCTGCAATCTCAATATTTGCATAAGTCCTACAAGCTGCAAGCAATGCCCCAAGGGCTCCCGGATGAGGCTCCGTCGGCATGCTCTGAATCATTTCATAAGCTTGTTTAAGCCTCCCTGCCCGTCCAAGCATGTCTACGACACAAGCATAGTGGTCGGCCCTCCGATCCATACCATAGACATGAAACATGCTTTCCCAGTACTCGAGCCCCTTGTCAACAAGCCCTGCATGGCTACAGGCACTCCGCACGCCAACAAACGTGATCGGATCTGGCTTGATCGCCTCCTTTTGCATCCTGTCAAAAATGTCAAGCGCCTTCAATTCATGTCCATGGGACGCCAGTCCATTGATGAGAGCCGTGTATGAGTATGCATCTGGGAAAGGTATCTCCTCGAATGCATGAAGGGCTTTCTCAACATTCCCGCACTTGGCGTGCATATCCACGAGTGCAGTGAGAACACGTTCATTCCTGTCGATCTTCTTGCGGTCGACATATGACCCAACCCAGTTCGCCAGCTCCACACTCCCTAACTGAGCCGATGCAGAAATGACACCGACCATTGTGGCTGCGTCTGGCTCAATCCTCTGCCGTTCCAACTGGCGGAACAGCGCAAAAGCCTCCTTAGGCATTCCACATTGTGAGTACCCGGTGATCATCGCAGTCGATGATACCAGGTTCTTCTCGGGCATTCGGTCGAACAGTTCTCTGGCGGCAACGACAGCGCCGGTTTTACAGTACCCAACCACCATGACGGTCCAAGAGATGGTGTTTTCGACCGGCATCCGGTCGAAGACGGCCCTGGCGGAGGACAGGTCGCCGGCATTGGCGTAGCCGACAATCAAGGCGTTCCAGGATATGACGTTCCGGTGGGGCATGGCGTCGAATAGCCGCTGGGCGGAAGGCATGTCGGCACCAAGACGAGAGTGGGCGCCGAGGAGGGCGTTGAAGGAGACGACGTCCTTGAGGGGGATATCAAGGAAGGCAGCGCGGGCGAGGAGGAGGAAGCCGCACTTGCCGTACATGTCGACGAGGGCGTTGGAGACGGGGAGGACGGCGAGGAGGCCAGAGCGGAGGGCGCGGGAGTGGAGCTCAGAGCCAAGGGGGAGGGAGGGGATGGCGGCAGAGCAGTTGAGGAGGAAGGGGAGGGTGAAGCGGCCGGGGTGGAGAGAGGCGCGGGTCATGAGGAGGTAGAGGCGGAGGGCAGCAAACGGGGCTGAGGTAAGTGGAGACTTGGAGAGGGAGCGGATGGCGGCATTGAAAAGGGGAAGGAGAAAGGCGGAAGAGAAAGCGGCACCGGAGAAGTAGCGCATGATGTGAGCGTGGATTTGGTTGAGGTGGGGGAGGGGAATCGGGGTCGCCGAACCGAGGATGGCGGTCAGGCGATCGACATCGGTGGCAGTGGCGACGGTGAGCGAGGATGCAGATGGGATCGGCGAAGAGAAGTTGGCGGTCGCCAGTTGGACGTGAAGCGGAAGGATAAAGGCCGAGAAAGGGAGGGGGAACGAGGGAGAGATTGACGTTAATAGTTGCCGTTATAATCAAACGTGAAACGTCTGGGGGTCCCCACAGTTTCCCCACACTTGAGCTGGTGTGGGTGAAATGACAAAGCGAAAGATTTTAATATTCAATTATTTCTCGATTTATTATATCATTGGCAAAAGCAATTCAATAACCAGAATTATTATCCACTCTGGTCTTGTCGGAGAAGGATTTATCTTAATGAATGGGTCATTCATCAATAACCAGAATTATTATCCACTCTGGTCTGGTCGGAGAAGGATTTATCTTAATGAATGGGTTCCAAAAATTCTGACCTAATCGATTAATGAATGAGTCATTCGAATCATCACTATTTATTATTATTATTATTATTGTTGTTGTTGTTGTTGTTGTTGTTCTGCTTCTCCTCCTGATGACAACATCCAACAAACAGCATAAGATTCTTATAGTTGCCAGTTCTCCGTACGAGATATCTATGAAGACGTGATTGAACTCATTTACTAGACAGGATTGATTGATTGATTGATCTCACATGATGACAAGAGAGGTGAGGATGAAGGAAATGAAATCAGCACTGACCGCACAGATTGCAGAAGAAGAAATTGATGTATCTCAAGTCATAGATAAAGATCGCAGAACAGTGTAATCGAAGAAGAAACGAATGTGCTTAGGGATGCCGTTCGGTGGTCCAGTAAAAACCAGCACCATAATTCAAATAAATTATAATATTATTTCTATTTTTTTTTATTCCATGCTTGTATAAATAAATTATAAGAAGCCATGGTATTTATTCTTCAATGTGTAATAGAGGTCTTCTTACGGATCATAAAGCTATAATTTGTGATTCTTAGGTGTCAGTATTCACCTGAGTATTTGGTCATCAGCTGTTTTAGATAGATGTCTTTTTCTTCTTTTTCGTCTATGTGGGCCTCATCCATGCCAGTTCTTCTTCTTCCTCGAAACTTATATTTCCATCATTTTAATCAATTGTTATGTTGATGATATCTTTACAGCCTTACGTGGCATGGGATGAACGACACCACCCTCCCAATTGCATGATATTAGAAATCTTTCTTATGCTTACATTATTATTATTATTATTATTTATTTTTTTAAGACAGTCCTGAAATGTGAGAAAGATGTGTAAGATGGTTGTTTGAAAATGGATGATGTTATTTGGGTGACATTAGTAATCAATTCTGATACCAAATTACTGTGCAGTTATATAAACTGTTACAATTTTATTACAATTTTATTTATATGTAATCTGTGTTTGAAATATATTTATATTTTTAATGTGTAACTGAAGAAAGAGATTTGAGTGAATATATAGTCCCAAAATGCTTTCAGTGTTTTGTAAATAATAGATAAAAATTATATTATATATATATATATATATATATATATATATATATATATATATATATGTAAATATTTTTTAAAAAATATATATA
>LVTN01000612.1:156466-170309 GCA_001649415.1 Musa itinerans | reverse complement strand
ACTTTATTACATCATTAAAACATCTAGCATGATTTAAGTCTAACATTTTGCTCCTTTATCATAACACATATAAATTTTTATTATTTTCAAAATTACTAGAAAAAGAAAAGCATGATCCCCTTTTATTTATTTATTTTTTACATTTTATATACTAATTTAAAAACAACATATGAAATGCATCAAGTAATTTCAAAATAAACTAAGGACATTTTGATTACCTCATTATCGAAAGCCATTAAGGCATAGTTTGCCACCTCGCCTTTATTGATTTTCTCCTCATCTTCGGAGGAGCTTGATTCATCTTTTGGCAAATTTTTCTTGCATTCATAGCAAGTAGTTCCATTCTTTTTGTTCTTTAATTTTTGTTTCATGAACTTCTTAAATTTCATGAGTAGTTCAAGTTCACCATCACTTGAGCTTATGCCCGAGTGGTCTTCAATTGTTCTAAGTCCGAAATACTTCCTGTTCTTTGGAAAGTTATTCTTGAGTTCTACACATGTATTGCACGTCGTTTCATAGGTCTTCAAAGACCCTATTAGTTCTTCAAGAGGGAAATAGTTCAAATTTTTTTATTCTTGAATAGCCATTACTTTTGAATCCCAAGTTTTAGAAAGTGAGCGTAAAACTTTATTCATAAGTTCAAGATTCGAAAAATATTTACCAAGAGCTTTTAAACCATTGACGACATCCGTAAAATGGGTGTATATGTCAACAACGGTTTCACTTGGCTTCATTCGAAAAAGTTTAAAATCATGTATCAAAAGGTTTATCTTAGAATCTTTTACTCTATTAGTGCCTTCGTGTGTGATTTCGAGAGTATGCCATATATCGAAAGCCATTTCACATATAGAAATTCGATTGAATTCAGTTTTATCTAAAGCGCAAAATAGAGCGTTCATAGCTCTAGCATTTAAGGAAAAAGTCTTCTTCTCCAAATCATTCCAATGGTTCATTGGAAGAGAAGACCTTTGAAAACCGCTTTCGATAATATTCCATAAATTTAAATTTAACGAAAGCAAGAAAACTCTCATTCGAGTTTTCCAATATGTGTAGTCTATCCCATTGAACATGGGAGGATGAATGAAAGAGTGANNCCCTCTTGAAAGCCGAAAAGCCAAATTGAACCTAGAGGGATTAACCAAATGAGAAAACGAGGCTCTGATACCAATTATCAGGAAATGAGTCAACACTAAGAGCTATGAACACACTAAGAGCTATGAACGCTCTATTTTGCACTAATTCCACTATCGCTAAATTAGTGCAGCGGTAAAAACTATGTCGGTTAAAAACTTCATTACGATTAAATCCATTTCCGATAAAAAATTGTTTCGTAAAGGTAATAACTTTGAAAGTGCATGAAAGAGCATAGTGGATGTAAAGCAAGTAAGGAGGTTTACAATTAAAGTAAATTACACAAATAAAACGTAAACCAAATTTTTATAGTGGTTCAGTCGTCATAACCTACATCCACTCCACTAATTCCTCTTCCATCGAGGCCACCGACATCC
Source organism: Musa itinerans (assembly GCA_001649415.1). Lineage (NCBI taxonomy): Eukaryota > Viridiplantae > Streptophyta > Magnoliopsida > Zingiberales > Musaceae > Musa > Musa itinerans. Next base: position 168,801 of record LVTN01000612.1, on the reverse strand, counting down.
ACTATCGATCTTCCTTTAATAGGCAAAGATCAACCTCATTCTTACACCCCTCTTCTCCTTTCAAAAGGTTTAGGAGTCAACCTTTATAAGCACTCACTCTTCTCTTAAACTATTCTAACACTTAGACTAGAAGAGGAGAATTCTCACAAGAGATTTCTATAGCGTTTTTCCCTTTTTAAATTCTCTATGCTCGTCTATATTAACTAGGGGTGAGAGGGGTATTTATAGGCCTCAAGTTGATTCAAACTTAGAGCCTAAAAACATCTCATCCCGGGTTTCCTAGGTATGGGCGGTACCACCGCTTGTGTTGGGCGGTACCACCGAGAGTGTCAGTCTGACACTGACACTGCACTGGGCGATACCACCGCCTGACAGAGGCGGTACCACTGCTTGGCGCCCTGCCTATAGGTGGTACCACCACCCAGACTGGTGGTACCATTGCCTGACACCCTGCCAAGGGTGGTACTACTACCCAGACTGGTGGTACCACCGCCTAACACAGTCTCGAAGACTGTGCCACGACGATGCCATCTCTTGAGTCACTATTTGGGCCTTTCATTTGGCCCAACACAATCCTTATATGGGCCCAACTTGCCCATAATTGGGTTGGCCCAATTCTAATCCCAATTATGTGCTAACTACGAAATCTAAGATATTTACTAAGCTAAACAAGTCCCTATGTCTTGGTTTCTTCCAGTGAGCTTCTGACGATCTTCCATTAAACTTCCGATGAACTCTCAAGCAATATTCCAACAGACTCCCGGCAAGCTCCTAGATTTCATGACGATCTTCTTGGCGAGTTCTGACAAGCTTCTTTGGCAAGCTCCTGGACTTCTTAACTGGTTTCTGCAGAACTTCCGACGATCTCTCGAACTCCCAACGAAATCGCGTCCTTGACTCCGAGACTTCATTTTGCTTTATACCTTGCTATTGTAGTTAATCCTGCATATATAAAAATACACTTCGATCTAGACAATTAATACTAAGCATGAATCATGTTGTCTAGCATGTCTTTGGTCCCTCGACGTTTCGTCTGATTCTTCGGCACATCGTCCTCTCTTGCGGCCTATTGCCCAATCGGCCCATTGACTCCGCAACTCTGATATCCTTAGCGCAATATCCACTCTTCTTGGCCCGGTGCCCGAATCCATGGCCCGAAGCCTTCTGTTGATATGTCGACCGATCCTCCGGCTCGACATCCAATCTTCTGACATGTTCTTCTGGCCCAACATAATTTGTCCTGCTTTAATTATCTTATCCTAATCGAAGCTTCCTACATCACTCAAAATGCAGATTAAATCATAAACACTTATCAATTGGTTTTATCATGAAAATCCGAGATTCAACAGCCGCCCTTGCAAGCACTATGCTCATAGGCAGCGCCTTGCAGCTGCCACTTCTGAGGGCCTACCCACACGTAGATGGTAGCCAAGGCTGCCATCTACGAGGGCAGTAAGTGCAGCAATAGTTGCTATCCTTTCTCACATTTGCGTCAACAATTTTGACATCAAAAGCCTTTCTAAAACACAACACACATAGTTCAAAACTAATGTTTCGCATGAACAACCTGGCTCTAATACCACTATAAGGAAATCTATGGGCGACATCACATGCGCAGCGGAAGAATAGAAAAATAAAAACCCCAAATTTCCTAATATGTGTTTGTCGTCTTGTGAAGATTGGTTTGCAAAACCCGCGACACAAAAAATCACATGTGAGATAGTTATGTTACCTAGGAATATCGTATATCCCTGAATCCATATAGATCTATTGGAGAGGATGAAGGAGGTCAAGTATCCTCCTCTCTAGCGGTGATCCACACAACAGCGAGGAGCCAATTCCCTTATATTGTGACAATAATCAGGTGATTGCTCAAGTGAAGGAACCATGGTCTTATCATAAGTCTAAGCATGTTTTGAGGAGGTTCCACTTAATCAGAGAGATCGTGACCCGAGGAGTTATGGCAATGGAAAGAATTCTATCCAAAAATAACATTGCTGATCCACTGACAAAGCCGTTGTCTCATATTATCTTTGAGCATCATAGGGGTCGGATGGGGATCAGACATAGAGGTGATTGGCTTTAGGTCAAGTGGGGGATTGCTAGTCATAGGTGCCCTACAAGCTAATCACGTGAGTGATGACACATATGACTTGACATGTAGTCTTTTTGCTTATTATTATTATTTGATATTTTATCATTTTATATTACTTGTTGCATGAATATATTATGATGTCCATAGATTTATGCAATGGGAATTGGACCGTGATGAGATCATAATAATGAGACTAATTTGCCTTTAAACACAAATCATAAATAATCCCAATCATAGGTTACTCGAGAGTTACATCGAGATAACCAGACAAACTGGTATGCTGTATACTCATCCATATGATGGATGTAGCTAGTCTCACAATTGCTCATGTGGGGACACTAGGGATATAGTGTAGGTGCTCATCGGAGAATGAGTTCACTGATTGATCTGCTCACGGAATGTTGGATGGTTGATAATGCCTTATTGTTAGATAGTGATTCCGTCATCCCAGTGGTGTATTTGGTCCTTAAACTTGAGACACCAATTATGTCCTGTATGAGTACTCTACTCTTTGATACTAGACTTATAGGTCTGGAGGTTTCAGATCTAGCATAGTCGATCATCAAGAGTGGTAGCCAACCTTACGAGGGCTATTGAGTATCGATAGAGGATCATCCGCTCTCAATGTCATAAGAGGAATATCTCATATGTTCTTACTCAAACAAATTCCTAGCTAGGGTCATTCAGATTGAGAGAAAGAGTTCTTCGGGAGAATCCAATTAGAGTGAGACTTATGTAGAAACTGTATGGGCTTGACACCATTATGCTCGGTATATAGTCTTTGGGATATTAGATGGATAAGGGACTATAGGTATATGGTAACTGAGAACAAATAGGTCTAAAGGATTGTATTCTCTTGTATCGTCTAGGGACTGCGACGTAGTGGCCTAGTATGTCCGTAGTCGATGAGTCGAGTGAATTATTATGGAGATAATAATTCACTTAGCCAGAAGGAGTTTTAACAGCTATGACTTATGGCCAGCTCAATATTGGACCTAGAGGGTCATATATATATGATAGGCGTTACAGGAGTAGAGGTTAGGATATAAGATATCTGCTGGAGCCCCTATCTTATTGGATATCCAATAAGCCCCTGAATTATTGGATCTTATAAATGAGATCCAATAATCATCATCACTTGAGTTTTCACCCAAATGGCCTTCTTTAGTTCTAAGTGTTATGTCCTTCCCCTCAAGTTCATCATGTGCTATACACATCATTTCATAGGTCATCAAAGACCCGATAAATTCTTCAAGCAGTAAGTTATTTAGGTCCTTTGCTTCTTGTATTGTCATTACTTTAGGATCCCAACTTTTTGGAAAGAATCTTAATATCTTGTTAACAAGTTCAAAATTAGCAAAACTTTTACCAAGTGTTTTTAGACCATTAACGATATCCGTAAAATAGGTATACATATCTCCAAAGGTCTCGCTTAGTTTCCTGTGAAACAACTCATAGCTATGAACCAAAAGATTACTTTTTGACTCTTTAACCTTACTTGTGCCTTCGTGTGTGACTTCGAGTGTCAAATATCATATGCAATTTCGCATATAGAAACCTGATTAAATTTATTTTTATCAAGAGCACAAAACAAAGCGTTCATTGCTTTAGCATTCAAGGAGAAAGTCTTCTTTTTCAAATCATTCTATTCGTTCATTAGTTTGGAAGACTTCTTAAAACCGCTTTCAACAATTTTTCACAACTCAAAATCTATAGAGAGCAAGAAAATTCTTATTCTAGTTTTCCAATATATGTAGTCTGTCCAATTGAACATAGGAGGATGAGTGGTAGAATGGCCCTCTTGATTACCGCAAAAGCTATCTCTCTTGGGTTTTAAACCAAATAGAGATTAACCTTGCTCTGATACCAATTATTAGGATCAAGTCATCACTAAGAGGGGGGTGAATTAGTGGTTTTGGAGAACTACGTCAATCGTGAAAATTTATATGATAAAACCATATTGAAAAAATATTTAAAGCTTAAAGATGTTTGTAGGAGAGTGATGAAGATGTAAAATAGTTGTAAAGTAAGTAAATAGCAAAGAAGAGAAGGCACACCAATTTTATAGTGGTTCGATTGTCGTGACCTATGTCCACTCCCGATTCCTCCACCGTTGAGGCCATTGACATCCATTAACGATCTTCCTTCAATGGGCGAATACCAACTATCCTTGTTTAAACATAATCCTGAAGCTCCATGAGCAAATACTAGAGTTAAAATGGTCAAGATAGAGTTTTAAGTCAAACATCTTTCTGCAATCCATTGCATAGGGAATCCTTCTTAGAGGCTATCACCTAGATGAATTGAAGTAAACATACTCATAAACATACTTAGTTTAGGATTTGAAGATTCTGAATCATGAGACTCCCTCATTGTAATGGTTTACAGACATCATGCCTAGAAACTTTGTAGAGGCCTTTAATGTCATCCCATTTGTTAAGATTGGGGTCGGCACTAAGAGGGGGGGTGAATTAGTGTAGCGGTAAAATCATCGATTTCGTGAAATTTTTGTACGTTAAAAACATATCTTGGAAAGTGTTTAACTTCAAAATGTTTGCAAGAATGTAATGAGCAAGTGAAGTAAGTAAATCAGTTTACAATACGAGAATTAAAAGCAGAACAAGAATGCAAATCGATTTATAGTAGTTCAGTCGTTGTGACTTACATCTACTCCGCCGATTCCTCTTCCATCGAGGCCACCGGCATCCACTAATGATCTTTCTTTAATAGGCGAAGATCAACCTCCTTCTTACAACTCGATTATCCTTTTACTGGGTTTAGGAGATAACCCTTACACCCCCACTCACTCCTCTCTCAAACTATTCTAACACTTAGAACTTTGAGAGGAGCTCAAACAAGATTGCAACAGCGTTTCTTTCCTTTTTTACTCTCAATACTTGTGTGTGTTAACCAAGGATAAGAGGGGTATTTATAGGCTTCAAGTTGATTCAAACTTGGAGCCTAAAAATATCTTATCCCGAGTTTCCTAGGTACAGGCAGTACCACTGCCTACGTTGGGCGGTACCACCGCTAGTGTCAGTTTGACACTGACCGGGCGATACCACCGCCTGCGCTGGGTGGTACCACCGTTAGTGTCAGTCTGACACTGACACTGCGCTTGGCGATACCACCGCCTAGGAGGCTATGTTGGGCGGTACCACCACCCAAACTGGCGGTACCATTGCCCAGACTGGCGGTACCATCACATGGCACCCTGTGCAGTACAATTGCCTAGACTGGCGATACCTTTGCTTGACATAGTCTCGAAGACTATGCCATGACGGTGCCACTTCTTGGAGCACTGTTTGGGCCCCTCATTGTGTCCAACACAATCCTTACATGGGCCCAACTAGCCCCTAATTGGGTTGGCCCAAATCCAAACCCAATTACATGCTAACTATGATTCCTAAGACATATTCTAAGCTAAATAAGTCCGTAAGTCTAGTTTCTTCCGGCGAGCTTCCGGTGAACTTCCGACGATCTCTCGGCAATGTTCCAATGGACTCCCGGCAAGCTCCTAGACTTCACGATGATCTTCTTGGTGAGTTTCGATGAGCTTCTTTGGTAAGCTCCTGGACTTCTCGGCAGAACTTCCGACGAATGTGTGGACTTCCGACGAACTCTCGAACTCCCAACGAAATCACGTCCTTGACTCCGAGACTTCATTTTTCTTTATGCCTTGCTATTATAGTTAATCCTGCACATGTGAAAATACACTTCGATCTTGACAATTAATACTAAGCATTAATCATATTGTTTGGCATGTCATTGGTCCCTCGACGCTTCATCCGATTCTTCGGCGTATCGTCCTCTCTTGCGACCTATTGCCCAATCGGTCAATTGACTCCGCAACTCCGATATCCTTGGCGCAATATCTGCTCTTCTTGGCCCGATGCCCGAATCTATAGCCCGAAGCCTTCTATCGATACATCGACCGATCCTCCAGCTTGACGTCCAATCTTCTAACATGTTTTTCTCCGGCACAACATGATTTTTCCTGCTTTAATTATCTTATCCTGATCAAAGCATCCTGCGTCACTTAAAATATAAATTAAAACATAAATACTTATTAATTAGTTTCATCATCAAAATCCGAGATTCAACACCACTTTCATATGAATTGAGCCATCATTTATTCTAGTCAATGAATTACCCGCTATGGTAAACTAAACACGCTACACTAGAACAATATTTTTCCCATCATAATATTTTGATCAATAGGGTACGACCAACATAAGAGAGGTAATGACACTTCCAGCTTTTGATTCTACTTGTTAAGAATGCAACCAAAGAATAATAATCTTTTGCTGATAAGAGGGATCCCTAAGTAATAGGGAGGGTATCGATAGACATATGCAAAAGAAGATATTTCTCAACATTTAACCCCAAGCTCGAATTATTTACAGACTGAAGTAAGATGTCTCGAGTGAAAGTAGCCGAAGATAAATTTACAATGTGAGTATATGACAATGTTGAGTAAATCTAAGTGAGTAACCAATGGTATATGACAATGTTGGGTAAATCTAAAGAAGACGAAGAGATCATTCGTGAACATAAGATGAAGAGATCATCCAAGAACATAAGGTAAGTGTAAGACTTCAATTTAGTTATAAACCTAAAATTTTGGAATTATAAGAAATATAACTAATCTGCCTTATTTCAAGTATAATGTTCTATACAAAACTTTGAATCAAGCAACATTTAAAGATTAGACTCTTAGATCTTTCTTTAATATTTTATTTGAATAATTGGATATACAAATGTCTATCCAATATTTATTTTAATTAATTTTTTGAATTCTGTTGAACAGAGATAAAATGATTAGGCCTATTTATATTAGAATGCTTATAACTTTCTATAGATAACTTCAAATTACACAAGGCTTATTTTATTGGAAAGTAGACATGTATACACTTCTAACAATAACTTATTTGAATAATTTGAAGCTTAATTGCCATTTCGGATATCTACTACAACTTACTCTATAGATTCTGTCAAAAGAAATTATTCTCAAACTTATCGAACTTTCGGAATTTGATTTCAGTTAACATCCTCCCCCGAATGAATCTCATGCTGCCACTTTAAACTCTTTTAGTTTTTAGTCATCGATTTTTGTTATAATTGAATGAGTTATGCATATATTCATTTTAGCTTTAATATTGCTTCCTACATACACATGTATATACTTGTTGTTTCAAATCTATTTCCAATACATGTATATTTTCTTGATCAAATATTCTTATTCGTACTTTGGTATTTATGGGACACTATGGTTCCTTTACTAGAAATGAAAAAATAATTATGTTATGTTGTAGAGCTTATGGTGCTTATGCTGGTATGTGACCTCATCTAGATGTGGGTGGGGTAGAGCTCTTAAACGTGGGAGACTTATGTTATATGACTATTTAGAAATGGATAGAATTATTTTATGTTGTGACCCACTATACCATTTATACTCCTTTGACATGATTTGGAAGGATGTACTTATGTGTTATTGTATACTCTTTTAATATGAATGAAATGTTAAATATGACTCTTGAGCTCATGCCTTGCATTTTGATCTTGATTTGTTTATATGTTGCTCTTTGCTATTTTGTCATAAATGAATCGATTGAAATGATAAATATGACTCTTGAGCTTATACCTTTTGATCTTAATTTGCTTATATAGTACCCTTTTCACCTTTGTTAAATATGAATCATATGAAATATTGAAATCATATGAAATGTTGAGTGTGACTCTAGAATTCATGTCTTGCATTTTGATCCTTATATCATATTATTTGTCTTCTCTTATAATATGTATTTGATAGTCGCTTGCTAAGCTTTTATAGCTTATCTTATTGTTATATAAATTTTGTTGAATCTTGGATTTTGATGATGAAACCAATTGATAGTGTTTATGATTTGATCTGCGTTTTGAGTGACGTAGGAAGCTTCGATCAAGATGAGACAATTAAAGCAGGAAGAATCATGTTGGGCTAGAGAAAAACATGTCAAAAGATTGGACATCGAGCCGGAGGAACAATCAACATATCGGCAAAAGGCTTCGGGCCATGGATTCGGGCATCGGGCCACGAAGAGCGGAAATTATACTAAGAAAATCGGAGTTGCGGAGGTCAACTGGCCAATTGGGCAATAGGCCACAAGAGAGGATGATACGTCGAAGAATCGGATGAAGCATCGATGAACTAATGACATGTCAGAGAACTTTGATTAGCTTAGTAATAATTGTCTAGATCGAAGTAGGTTTTAAGTGTGTAGGATTAACTACGATAGCAAGGCATAAAGCAAAATGAAGTCCCAGAGTCAAGAATAAGATTTCGTTGGGAGTTCGAGAGTTCGTCGGAAGTCTAGACATTCATTAGAAGTTCTACCGGAACTGACCGAAAAGTCCAAGAACTTACCAAAGAAGCTCATTGGAACTCGCCAAGAAGATCATCGTGAAATCCAAAAGCTTGTCGAGAGTCCATTGGAACATTGCTAAGAGATCGTCGAAAGTTCGCTGGAAGAAACCTAGACTCACGGACATATTTAGCTTAGTGAATATCTTAAATTTCATAGTTAGAATATAATTGGGTTAGAATTGGGCTAACTCAATTATGGGTCAATTAGGCCCAAGTTTGGGCTGTGTTGGGCCAAGTGAAAGGCCCAAACATGACCTAACAGGTGGCACCATCATTGTATAGTCTCCGAGACTGTGTTAAGTGGTGGTACCATCCTGACACAGTCTCCGAGAGATTGTCAAGCGGTGGTACCACTAGACTAGGTGGTGGTACTGCCCAGTGTCCATGTCAATGTTAGTGCTGCAGGCGATGGTACCGCTAGTACTCGGAGGACTCAGGATGAGACATTTTTAGGCTCCAAGTTTGAATTCACTTGAGGCCTATAAATACCCCTCTCATCCCTGGTTAACACATAGAACTTAAAAGTGAGAAAACACTGTAGAAATTACTTGAGAGATCCCCTCCTCTTGCTTAAACTTAGAATTTTGTTTAGAGAGGAGTGTGTGCTTGTAAAAGGTTATCTCCTAAACCTGTGAAAAGGAGAAGAGGGGTGTAAAAGGGTAGTTGGTCTTCGCCCATTGAAGGGACCGATAGTGGATGTCGGTGGCCTCAACGAAGGAGGAATCGGGAGTGGATATAGGTCACGACAACCAAACCACTATAAACTCAGTTTGCATTTCTATTTTGCTTTTTACTTTAACTGCAAACTACCATACTTCCTCATTACTTTAGTTGCACACTTTTACAAATGTGTTTCAAGTTAACTTCTTTTCGAGATCGATTTTAATTGAACGAAAGTTTTAAGAACCGATGTGATTTAATCTACTGCACTAATTCGCCCCCCTCTTAGTGCTGACTCGTTCGTAACAAAATTTTCAAGTTATCTGAGGTAGTGGAATGCTAAATGATTATGACTTATTTTATGGTTTTCTCTATGTCATTGTAAAAAAATATTTTGTTTGTCATGGTATCCAAAATCTTAGTATTTGTCTTTATAAATGTTAAAGAGCATCTCATATTTTGAAAGTTTTGAAATGTTAAATATGATGTGAACTTGAGTAAATGGTTGGATTATGGATATCATTTTGTGAGTTTAAAGGTGGTTGTTAAGAATCTTTTAAGTTTGCTTTGGATTATATGGATTTGTCTAGTGACATGTTAGATGATTTAAAAATTGTATAGGTTTTGTAGTGTGTGAATGAGAACGGAATGTTTTTTCTGTCCTCAATTTTTTGTTATGGATCCCCGGATTTGATTTTGGAGGTTGATAATTTTTTTGTTTAAAGTAGGTTCATACCTTAATAAATCATTTTCTATCAATATTATTTTGGGGGTGTGCCAACCTCATCTCTTGTCTTAGTGCCAAATCGTCCATGACCTTTATTATTTTGACTTCTGTCATAAGATTTGATTTTTTTTTTATCCTTTTAATCTATCTTCATCTACAAAATATGTTTTGAAGTTTCACCGACAGATTTGTTAACTTTTTGTTCATGAACCAAAAGAGTCTATTAATTTATCGACTAATAAGGTGGTTGTATCTTTAAATTCTTATATAATAGTAGAGAACATATTAAATTTTGGAGATATGCTGCTTAAAATTTTTTTCCACCACTGTTTGTTCTTTTAATTTTTTACCAAAAGATCTCATTTGGTAAGAGATTTTGAAAAAAAAGGGTACTATAATCATTATGAGAATTTCGAATTCATATCAAATTTAAAACTTTGAAGTTTTTAATTTGTCTATACCTCCAAATATAATTTTTAAAATTTTTTAGACTTTTGTAGAGGTTAATGCTAACATGATTCAAGAAAATAGAGACTCATCTATTGCTTGTCATAGCATGTATAGAGCTCTTGTATTTTTTTTGCATGTTTCAGTCATTTAATCTTTTTAGTTTTCATTAATATTGGGATCTTGTAGATTATAATCAATAAAACTATTTTCAATCAATTCTATAGTCCTTCTAAAATAAATAAAGTTCTCATTTTAACAGCTTAAAATTGATAATTATTATCTTTGAAGATATGAAAGAAATTGATTGAAATACTAATCTCTTCTTCTTTTTTAATCGGTATACTTTTGTTGGTGTTGTTTCGAAAATACCATGCTTGTTTGGTTTCTGCACAACTTCCAGAAGACAACAGATGAAATATATTAAGATGGAGAAGTACTTTAATCTATAATGCTTAAGACTCATCCATTGGCACCTATATAGCGACAAAAGAAAGACAATTACAATTTTTTTTGAAAAATTAAACAACCACGTAGCATGCGATCTAGGAACCTTTCCAAGAAATCATCAATTTTTGAACTATTCCAAAATGGATGAACAGTCACCGTTCCAAAATTGTTCCAAATCATCACCTTTCGTTGCATGAGATCTCAGAAATCATAACCCATTTGAATTAGTTTTATCACTAGTATGGTAGGTCAGGACAAAATTTTGCACGATAAGTAGTAGTTTGCCAACATTAGATGTCACAAACTTCAGTTGGTCTTAAAACAAGGTTTTCCAAGTAAAGAGTAATTGAAAAGAAGTTGCCGAGACATTACCCAGAGCTGTACTACATAGTGGTAACATGCTGATGAATTTGATCCTTTCTTCAAAAGTTATGTACACATGCAACCAAGAAGAAGAGTGAAAGAAATTTATTTCTGGATAGCAGAGTACACATGCAACTAATGATTTACTTTTCACAGCCCCTGCGAGTTACATTACTATACAAGAAGTAGAGGAGGCATGGGATCGTCAAATGGATTCAATCATCTCTATATCACAACCTTAACACACGCATATAGACAACAGCTAAACTGGTCCAAACCTGAAGAACAAGAAAGAAAAAGGAAATGAAGGAGCAATTTGAAGAAGGGGAAAAAGCTTTGGGAAAGATTTGATTTCTTTTCAGTTCAAACTTCCATTACCACCTCCGTCATAGTTGAAGGTTGGTCTTACACTCTTCGGACAATATACGTGCCTCTTTTACCAGTCTTCTTACTCGAACATCACAGGTTACGTACATGCTCATCGCCCCCAGTTCCACCCCTCCGACCCTAGGCTTCACCGTGAACTCAGCTGCTAGTACGAGCGGAATGACGTCCTTGGATCCTTTTAGACTCATGTCGATCACTTTCGTAAGCAACATGTTGGAGCTATGAAGAACCAGTCGAAAGGTGGTCGTGTTCTTGGGCCCTTGGACGAGCGCCGGCGTCGTTCCAGCTGCAATGTGGACACCTTTATGGAGGACGACGGTCTTTCCACCGGCCTCGTAGGAGAACCCCATCCCCTTACTTGGATTTCGAACACGCATGGTGAAATCGCACTCCGGCTTCGGGTGAGATCCTTCGGTGGTGGTGTGCGGCGAGCTGTTCACGGAGAGGCGTTGGACCGTGAACGTGGGACTTCCAGGCCTCACGGTGACCAAGATCACGCCGGTAATCACTATGACGAGGAGAAGGACGAGGAGGACGGCGCCGAGGATCCATTTCAAGCAGCCGAGGCAGGGGCTTCGCCGCTCGTTTTTGTCCCTGTTGCGGTACCGCTCGGCCAATTGGGCATTCTCCGGCGGAGGGACGCGGTAGATCTGGTCCTTGGGGACTTGAACGACGTAGGTTCCGATCTGGAGAGTGGTCTCCGTGTCGGACTTGTCCGCTTCGGCAGGAGGAGGATCATGGAGAGTAACGGCGGTAGATGTTGGCCGAGGCGGTGTGCAGGACAGCGCCTGCTCCGCCAT
>LVTN01000612.1:142068-156399 GCA_001649415.1 Musa itinerans | reverse complement strand
GGGGGGGGGGGGGGGGGGAGCGCAGGGTGCGGTGGCAGTGAACGGGAGAGAAAAGAAGAGGAGGAGGTGGTGGTGGCGGTGGTGAGGGGTTGCATGGGGAAGGTTGGAGAGGGAAAGGGTTGGAGAAACACCCGCACACGTAGCAGACAGCTCCAAGCCAGCCTTGGACATGCTATTGTTGTCCACAGTTGACCTATTCAAGGGTCAAACTTACCAACTACCATGGACCGGCATCAACTGTCTTGAGCCCGGTTCAGGCTGCAGGACACAAACCAATGACTCCTTTTCATGCATGCTTTCCTCTGTGTCTCCTCTCTTTAGATTTCTCTTCTCTATTAGCTCATTGTTGTTGATTAGGAAGAAAGGCCAACTAATTGATCATTCATACACAGTTGTGAATTTATAACAATAGTTCATCAGATTTATTTGTTAGAAAAAAAAGAGGAAAAAGTGAGACAAATGCATATATGCTTTTAACAACTGATTTACTTGTTACTTGTGCTGTTATCAATTGCATCAACATGCATGGTTGTCAAAAACATTGTTTTCAAACCCATCAAGAAGTCTCTACTGGACCATTGTGTGATCATGGATTTCTTCTTGTCTAAACTTCTTTACAATGATGACTTGCCAGCTTTCTGTGTTGAGGCAGAAACTGAAGAGAAGTAAAAATATTTTCCTTTTTCCCTGCAGATGTCCCATTGTGAAGTAAATTATTTTTTGTTTTTGGGCACAACTGTCTCCGATTTGTTTTCCTTGGATTAAAAGAACTGTTTCCTGTTCACAGTTCATATCCTACTATGACTCCAGCTAGGGCTATCAACTGTATGATAATTTATGGTGCTTAAATGTCTGGAAGTTTTAGGCTAAAGCTGGATCTGCTGTCAAAAACAATCTTAAATTTTTTTTTTCAAAAGGAAAAAGGCTAAACTTTAGTTGCTATATTGAAAGTAAGTACGACAATTTGTATCACGGTGAATCAAAATATCAAACATTTAAGATTGGCGAACAATGTTAGTAGTAGAAGATCTAGAATTTATAAATTTAGCAAATATTCAACTACTATTAAGAAAATATGTCAACTTCAGATTGTATTAATACCCATGAATGCCTAGGTTTCAAGGATCGATCTGACTGTATTTTGATTAGTGAGTTATTAAAGAATTATTTTTTTTCAAAATATTCATAAAAGATTTGAGAGTAGCTCGAAAAGATAATAAAATATAATTAAAAAAAATGGCAAAACGTGAAGAATATTTTATATTGACAATTAGTAAATTTATCATCACATTCTCTTTTTAAGAGAAAAGAGGGTATTTGCACTACAAAAATTAAAGAGAAAAATAGTCTCACATCCTCTACTGACGAGATAATTCGTCAATTAACTTTTTTGAACCTAAACTACTGACTTAAATTAATAATAATATAATTATTAAACTCTCATAAGTGACTTAGCTCGCTTTTGATATATGACTTAGCTCACTTTTGATGACTCTAAGTTGTGACATAACCTTTTGGCCTAGTGGTAAAGCTTTTCTACTCAAAACCATATCATAATGCTAAGTCGGTTTTAATATTAATTATCACATCCTAGTCTAAAAAGATAATTAGCACATCAAATTTGTTAAACATAAACTACTGATCCAAAATACTTAAGCTTAATCTAATGCATCTATCGCGACTCTAACTGGGGTTTTATAAATAGGTTGCCCTCCCTAATCCCATGTTGACTTCTAAAGTATCAGGGAGGACTCCAATTAATAAAGGTATCCAAAAACTTAGCCTATCGGAAAGCAATATGATAGCATTTCAAGACTCCAAACCTTTGCAATATCAATTTTAACAAAAACTATTAGATCTTTTTGAATTAAAGAGGGAACTAATGTTAAGTCTCAAATTTTGAAGATAAAATCAATTGATAAATTAATATTATAAAAAATGATGTAGAAAATACTTTGACCATGGACTAGGAACATTGAGGTGCAAATATCAAGCTAGAGAGTCCGATATTGTATTTCAAGATTATCATGTCAAAAATTAGACTTCATGCTAGAGATTCAAGCATCATGCCAGAAGATTGAATATCGCATTGAAAGATATAATATTGTGGTAAAATCAACATGTAGAAGGATCAAGCGATGTGTTGGAGACTAGAGAGCGTTAGATAATTTATAAATATGGTTTGAAAAATAATCATTTTCAAATCCGAGTGGTTACTCAACATAAACTTTTTTAAAAATAAAATCATTAATAAAAATATTTTTGATATTTATTTAAAATAATTTTAAAATTTTAAAATATGTATAGGCAAGGAGTATCTTTATGGCTTTAAGTCTAACTGCTAGAGCGAATATTTCTTTATAGTCTACACATTCTTTTTGGTTGAAACATTTGGCTACTAATCTAGTATTGTTTCAAACCATGACAACTTATTAATCTTACTTATTCCTAAAGAACTATTTAGTGTCAATTAAAAGATAATCACAAGATCTAGGAACAAGTATTTAAACTTTATTTCTTTCGAATTAATTTAATTTTTCATGCATTGTTGAGACCTATTGTCATCTTTAAGAGAATCATCAATGAGAATATAATCAAGGTACAATAATTTAATATTTTTTATGTATAAAATATGATATTTTATTTAATATATTAATTTATTTATAGGCATATGTTGGTGAGGAACAACAACGAAATTAAAATTAAAATTATTAGGATCAATAACGGCACTAAAGCATTTTTTAACCATTTATCACTTCATGCATAATACCACATTCAACATTATTTTGGCCTGATTCCAAACATTAACCATTTATCACTTCATGCATGATACCACATTCAGCATTATTTTGCCATGATTCCAAACATTAACCATTTATCACTTCATGCATGATACCACATTCAACATTATTTTGGCATGATTTCAAACACTCATCATTTCTCCCCCTTTGTCATCAATAAAAAAAAGAATCATTCAACAATTTATGCAAGTATTTTAAACTATTCAAGTAAGTTTTACACCAATTTATGCAAGCTAGCAAATTTGTGAAATGAGAAGTTAAGCAAAAACTTTGCATGATAACTACTTTTGCTTCTTGAAATGGGCAAGCTAGCATTTTTGTTTTAGATGTATAAGCACTTTTTGATTCTTCTTGAGAAGTTAATCAAACTTCTTCTTTTGCAAAGAGAAAGGATTCATCACATAAAAGATCAAAATATGCATACTAAAGATTCATGAATCAAATTACTATTCTTGTAAATAGAAGGAAGAAGGATTCATATAAAATGATCATCACATAAAAGATCAAATATAGAAAAAATCCATGAATAAATTTTTTCTTTTGTGAGTAGAGAGAGGAAAAATTTATAGGAAGAGATCATGAAGGATCAAAAATCTATGAATCGAACTTCAAGAAGGTGATAGGAAATGATCTCGATACAAAGAAAACTCAAGTTACGAAAAATCAAGAAATCCAAAAAATATATAAGAGGAACTCTTGCATTTGGAAGATTTAACATACCTAATTCTCTTCTAATAAAATCAAATTGTTCCTCATTTAAAGTTTTTATAAAAATATCAACTAATTAATGTTTTGTATCAAAAAATTCTAAAGATATATTATGGTTATTAACATGATCTCTTATAAAATGATGTATAATATCAATATGTTTAGTTCTAGAGTATTGAATGAGATTTTTTGTTAAACATATTATACTAGTGTTATCACATTTTATAAGTATATTTTTTAAGTGAATTCCATAATCTTTTAAAATATTTTTCATCCAAATAACTTATGCACAACATGCACTTGCTGCTATATACTCAGCTTTGGTTGTAGAAAATGCAATCGAGTTTTGTTTCTTGAAAGATCAAGAGACAAGTGCATGACCTAAGAGTTGATATGTTCCAAATGTATTTTTTCTATCTATTTGGCAACTAGTAAAATCGGCATCGGCATAAGTAATCAATTCAAGATTTTTAGTTTTTGGATACCATAATCCTAGGTTAGGAGTTCCTTTTAGGTATCTAAAAACTTTTTTAACAGCTTTTAAGAGAGATTACTTGGGATTTGACTAAAATCTAACACATAGTCCAACACTAAACATAATATCAGGTCTAGTTGCTATGAGGTATGATAAACTACCTATCATACCCTTATAAATCTTTTGATCAAAACCTTCTCCATTAATATCCATATCTAATTTTGTAGAAATGCTCATTGGTGTATTTATAGCCTTAGCACTATCCATATTAAATCATTTTAGAAGATCTAACATATACTTAGTTTGACTAACAAAAGTTTCATCACAAAGTTGTTTGATTTGTAAAGTTAATTCCTCCATTAAACTCATTTTGAATTCATGGCTAATACTATTGGCAAAAGATTCACATAAAGACTCATTTGAAGATCCAAAAATGATATCATCAACATAAATTTGAACAATGAGAAATTTATTTTTAAAATATTTAATAAACAATGTAGTATCGATGTTGCCTTTCGTAAAATTATTCTTAATTAGAAAGGAACTAAGTCTCTCATACTAAGCCCTTGGGACTTGTTTCAAACCATAGAGAGCCTTAGACAACTTAAAAACATAATTTGAAAAAATGATATTTTTAAATCTGGGTGATTATTCAACATAAACTTCTTCAGAAATAAAGCCATTAAGAAAAGCACTTTTAACATCCATTTAAAAAAACTTAAAATTATTACAACTAGTATAGGCAAGGAGAATCCTTATGGCTTCAAGTCTAGCCATAGGAGTGAAGGTTTCTTTATAATCGATACATTCTTCTAATTTGAAACATTTGGCCACTAATCCAGCTTTGTTTCTAACTATGATACCAAGTTCATCTTGCTTGTTTCTAAAGACCCATTTAGTACCAATTACTAAATAGTCACTAGGTCTAGGAACAAGCTTCTATACCTCATTTCTTTTAAATTGATTTAATACCTCGTGCATTGCAAAGACCCATGAATCATCTTTTAGGGCTTTATCAATGTATTTTGGTTCAATTTGAGATAAGAAGGTTGCATTAGCATAAAAATTCTTAAATGAAGAGCGAGTTTGAACACCTTTTGATGTATCTCCAATGATTAGCTCCTTAGGATGAGCATCTACATACTTCTAATCCTTCTGTAAGGATTCTTTGGAAGAAGATGTATCTAAGTTGCTTTAGGGAGGAGAGTTTTTATTCAAATTTAAAACATCAAAATTAAGATCATCATCAAAATTATTTTTCTTAAATTTGGGAAACTCATTAACACAATATGAATAGATTCCTCTATAATCAAAGTTCTTTTATTAAAAACACAAAAAGTTTTAGACACAGAGGAATAATAAAAACAAATGCCTTCATCGGATTTTGCATCAAATTTTCTTAAGGCATCTTTTTAATTTAAAACAAAATATTTACAATCAAAAAATTTTAAAATATGAAGTATTGGGTCTTTTATTGTTCCACAATTCATAAAGAGTTTTGAAAAGTAATGGTTTTACAAGAACCCTGTTCATGACATAGCATGTCATGTTAATGGCTTCTGCCCAAAAATACTTGGGTAGGCTATACTCATTAAGCATGGTTCTTACCATTTCTTCTAAACTCTTATTTTTTCTCTTAACAACTCCATTTTGCTTAGGGTTTCTTAGAGTGGAGAAGTTATGGTTATACCTATTTGAATCATAAAAGTTTTTAAAATCATGGTTTTGAAATTCACCACCATGATCACTTCAAATAGAGGCTATCATAAAACCCTTTTCATTTTGAACTAATTTATAAAATTTTAAAAAATATTTAAAATAATCACTTTTATGTGCCAAGAAGTATGTCTAAGTATATCTACTATAATCATTAACAATTACAAAGGCATATTTACTACCTCCTAGGCTTGTATCAATTGGTTCAAATAAATCCATATAGATTAATTACAATAGTCTAGAGGTGCTTATTTGATTATTTGATTTGAAACTATTTTTTATTTGTTTTCCTAATTGATATGCATCACAAACTTTGTCTTTGACAAACTTGATGCTAGGCATTCTTCTTACAAGTTCTCTTATTGAAATTTGAGAGATTAGTTTCATACTAGCATGACCTGATCTCCTTTGCCAAAGTCATGCATCATTGTCTAAAGCCGAAAAACACGTTTTATCATAAAACTCATCAATATTAATAGTATACACATTATTATTTTTTAAGGCAATCATAGATCTATTTTTGTGTGGTATTTCAATTATACAAGCATTTGATTCAAATTTGATAATATATCCTTTATCACACAAATGACTAATGCTTAGTAGATTATGTTTTAAACCATCTACTAATAATATACCTATCTTCAATTAAAAGGTTTGATTTATTACCTATATTTCCTTTGTATTGTTGTCTCCGAAGGTGACAAATCCTTCGACTTGGCTAGTGAGTTTACAAAAGTGTGTTGGATCTCCGGTCATGTACCTTGAGTTATCCACTATTAAGGTACCATCTCTTGCTCCTAGCTTATGATTGTAGACATATCTGCAAGAAAAGAGGTTTTCTTTTAGATACTCATTTAACCTTTGGTTCCTCATAAATAGATCTATCTATCACATAGTAAATATAATTTCCAGTTTTATCATTATGCAAGCTAGCAATAATTAAAGACGTGCAAGTTTAGCATGTTTGCTTTTCTTAAGATAGCAACTTTTTGCTTCTCTTTAGATTACAAGCTAACAAGTTTTACGATATGCAAGTTTTACAACATACAGCTAGTATATTTGTTCATCTCTTTACAACATGCATAATCACCAAATCATCATTAATTTTGAAGATGTGCAAGATTGTAAATTTTACAAGTTTGCATTTTTGCGTCTTAAGATAGGCAAGCTAGTAATCTTTGATAATGTTCAAGATAGCATTTTCTTCTCTTTTGAGAAGTATGATTTTTTACTTCCTTTACAAAACGCAAGCTAATAAAATTTTACAATTGTAGGCAAAATGATCATATTTTCCACAAAAATTATATTTTTCTCTATGTGAGACATGTAATGTAGGTCCTTTAACGAAGATAGTTAGCTTTTATTAAGTGTTACTCACAAAGCTAATTCTTTTCTTTCTATGAATATGACCCTTATTAGCAAGGATCATGTTTAGAGATTTATTACTTATTTAAATTTTTTCTAATATTTCTTATAGTAAAATATTTTCTTTCTTAAGTAAATCTATCTCAGCACACTTAGTGCAAGAAGCTAGCATACTATCATTATGCTCATTTTTTAATTTATCAAATTCACTAACAAGAGAAGCATGCTCCTTTTTTAACAACTTATATTTTTTACCAACTAGCTTACATTCATCATATAGATCATTGAAAGTGATAAGTAAATCATCATAAGCTAAATGAGATTTGATTGAGTCACTTACCTCAACATTGAGCTCCATTAGAGCGTAGTTAGCAACTTCTTCTTTGTTGGTTGGCTCATCGTCTTCGGATGCACTCGAATCGTTCCAAGTTGCTTTGAACACCTTCTTTTTCTTTGGTAGCTTCTTCTTCACTTGGGTATATTCATTTATTAAGTGTTCTGACTTCTTGCATTCATAACAAATTACTTGGTCCTTTTTTAGTTCACTTTTGTTTTTAGTGTCTTGTTTTATTTTGTTCCTTTTTAAGAATTTTTTAAACCTTCTTGTGAGAAGTGCCAGGTCATCATTATCATCATTATCACTTGAGTTTTCATCCAAGTGGCCTTCTTTGGTTCTAAGTGTCATGTCCTTCCTATTCTTTGGAAGGTTGTTTTCAAGTTCATATGCTATACACGTCATTTCATATGTCATCAAGGACCCAATAAGTTCTTTAAGCGGAAAGTTATTAATATCTTTTGCTTGTTGTATTGTCGTTACTTTAGGATCCCAACGTTAATATCAAAATTAGAAAACCTTTTATTAAGTGCTTTTAGACTATTGATGACATCCGTAAAATAGGTGAACATGTCTCCAATAGTCTCGTTTGGTTTCATATGAAATAACTCATAGCTATGAACCAAAAGATTAATTTTTGACTCTTTAACCCTAGTTGTGCCTTCGGGTGTGACTTCAAGTGCGTGCTAAATCTCATGTGCAGTTTCGCATATAGAAACCCGATTAAATTTGTTCTTATCAAGAGTACAAAATAAAGTGTTTATCGCTTTAGCATTCAAAGAGAAAGTCTTCTTTTCCAAATTATTCCATTCGTTCATTGGTTTGGAAGACTTCTCAAAACAACTTTAAATAATATTCCATAAATCGAAATCCATAGAAAGTAAGAAGATTCTTATTCTAGTTTTTCAATACATATAGTCCGTCCTATTGAACATAGGAGCATAAGTGATAGAAAGACCCTCTTGATTGCCAGCAAAAGTCATCTTTCTTTGGTTTTAAACCAAATAAAGAGTAACCTTGCTTTGATACCAACTGTTAGGATCAAGTCAGTACTAAGAGGCGGGATGAATTAGTACTTTCAATAAAACAACGTTGATTCGAAGATTCATTCAATAAAGCTTGTATCCAAAAAAATGTTTAAATTTAAAAATATTTGTAAGTGATTAAGGGCACTGAGCAAGTAAATCAGGGAGTAATGAGAATGAAAAGCATGATCGAAATGGCATAGGAAGAAAGCACAATGAATTTATAATGGTTCAGTCATAGTGATCTACGTCCACTTCCGATTCCTCCTCTGTTGAGGCCACCGGCGTCCACTATGTTAGGAAAGAGTGGGCACTAAGAGGGGGGGGTGAATTAGTGTAGCGATAAAATCACGTCAGTTTTAGAAAATTCTTTCATATGTTTATTGCAATTACTTTCGGATCCCAACTCTTATTAAGAGAATGTAAAATTTTGTTTACAAGTTCAAAATCTGAAAAATTTCTACCAAGTGCTTTTAAACCATTAACGACATCTGTAAAACTGGTATACATATCTACAATGGTTTCATTTGGTTTCATATGAAACAATTCAAAATCATGTATTAAAAGATTGATCTTCGAATCTTTTACTCTATTAGTGCCTTCGTTTGTGATTTCGAGAGTGTGTCATATATCGAAAGCCATTTCGCAAGTAGAAACCCGATTAAACTCAGTTTTATCCAAAGCATAAAATAGAGCGTTCATAGCTCTAGCATTTAAGGAAAAAGTTTACTTCTCCAAATCATTTCATTCTTTCAATGGAGTAGAAGACTTTTGAAAACCGCTTTCGACAATATTCCATAAATCAAGATTTACCGAAAGTAAGAAAACTCTCATTCGAGTTTTCCAATATGTGTAGTCTGTCCCATTGAACAAGGGTGGACGAATGAGAGAGTGACCCTCTTGAAAGCCGAAAAGAGCCATTTCTCTTGGGTGTTAAATCAAATGAGAAAAACGAAGCTCTGATACCAACTGTTAGGAAAGAGTCGTCACTAAGAGGGGGGTGAATTAGTGTAGTAGTAAAATCACGTCAGTTTTAGAAAATTCTTTCGTACGTTAAAAACCGATTCAGAAATGCTTAACTTAAAAGCGTGTTCATAAATGTATTGATAGTAGTAAGCAAGTAATGTGGTTTGTAGTAAGGTAAATTGCACAAAGAGAAACGCAAACTAGATTTTTATAGTGGTTCGGTTATCGTGACCTACATCCACTCCATTGATTCCTCTTCCGTCGAGGCCACTGACATCTACTATCAGTTTTTATTCAATAGGCAAAGACCAACCACCTTTTACAACTCGATTCTCCTTTTACCGGGTTTAGGAGATAACCCTTACACCCCCACTTACTCCTCTCTCAAACTATTCTAACACTTAGAACTTTTGAGAGGAGTCTACACAAGATTACAGCAGTCTTTCTTTTCTTTCTCACTCTCAATACTTGTATAAACTAACCAGGGATGAGAGGGGTATTTATAGGCCTCAAGTTGATTCAAACATGGAGCCTAAAAATATTTCATCCTGGGTCTCCCGGGTACTTGCACTACCACCGCCTGTGCTGGGCGGTACCACCACCTGTGCTGGGCGGTACCACCGCCAGTGTCAGTCTGACACTAACACTGCACTGGGTAGTACCATCGCCCAGTCTGGCTATACCACCACCTGACAACCTCTTGGAGACTGTGTCTAGGTAGTACCACTACCCAGACCGACGGTACCACCGCCTGACATAGTCTCGGAGACTGTGTCACCTCTTGGGTCACTGTTTGGGCCTTTCATTGGGCCCAACTAGCCCCTAATTTGGTTTTACTAATTCCAATCCCAATTATGTGCTAACTACAAAATTTAAGATATTTACTAAGCTAAACAAGTCCCTATGTCTTGATTTCTTCCAGCGAGCTTCCGGGGATCTTCCAGTGAACTTCTGATGATCTCCCGGCAATGTTCCAATTAGATCTACCTATCTTGACCTTTAACATTAAGTCATTTATGGTTCCTTTTGGATCCCAAACTAATTTATGAGAGCTATACTTTTTAAATGAATATTTATAAGCATAATGACCACATCTACCATAAAAATTATATTTAACTTCAAGAGAAACATATAATGTGGGTCCTTTAACAAATGTAGTTAGCTTTTGTTGAGTGTTACTACTCATAAAGTCGATTCCTTCCTTTCTACGTACATGGCCTTTATTAGCAAGAATTATGTTTAATGATTTGCTTCCAATTTTAAAATTTTCTAATGTTTGTTGTAATAATAAAATTTCCTTTTTGTATGAATCTAACTCTTCACATTTGGTGCAAGGAGTTAACATGCAATTATCATATTTATTTTTTAATTTATCAAATTTACTAGAGAGAGAAACGTGATCTTTTTTTAGCATTTTATATTTCTTACCAACTAATTTAAATTCATCATATAAGTCATGAAATGCATCAAGTAATTCATTGTAAAGTAAAAAAGTTTCAGTTGAGTCACATACCTCATTGTTGAAAGTCATCAATGTGTAGTTCATCACCTCGTCTTCATTAGTTTGCTCTTCGTCTTTTGATGCACTTGATTTGTCTCAAGTCATCTTAAGTGTTTTCTTCTTCTTTTGTGTAAGTAGCTTCTTCTTCAATTGTGGACACTCATTTTTGAAGTGCCCCAGCTTCTTAAATTCATGACAAATGATTGTGTCTTTTTTAAGTCCATTTTTAAATTCTCATTTATTGATACATCGACCGATCCTTTAGTTCAACGTCCAATTTTCTGACATGTTCCACC
This sequence comes from Musa itinerans, assembly GCA_001649415.1. NCBI lineage: Eukaryota > Viridiplantae > Streptophyta > Magnoliopsida > Zingiberales > Musaceae > Musa > Musa itinerans. The sequence goes on along the minus strand of LVTN01000612.1, from coordinate 145,212 downwards.
AGCCCAACATGATTCTTCCTACTTTAATTGTCTCTCCCTGATTGAAGCATCCTGCATTATTCAAAACACACATTAAATCATAAACACTCTTAATTGGTTTCAACATCAAAATCCGAGATTCAACACACTAATGGTCTTCTTTTAATGGGTGAAGATCAACCACCCTTTTACAATACTGTTCTTCAAGAGGAAAATTGTTCAAGTCCTTTCCTTCTTCAATAGCAGTTACCTTTGGAACCTAACTTTTTAGAAGGGATATTACAATTTTGACAAGCCCCACACCTCTCTTGAATGATCACAAACCAAGAAAGGGAGGAGGATGACTCTTAGCAATTTTATAACCCATAATCTCAAGATTTTTGTTCGCACTTTCGTTGCTCTTTCATGTAAGAAAGAATGGGTGTACATGTCACCAATGGTTTCACTTAGCTTTATTCTAAACAATTTATAACTATGTACTAAAAAATTTATTGTGGGGTATTTATAGGCCCTAATGACTTAAAAAATGGAGCCAAAAATTATCTCATCCCGGGTTTTTGGGATACTGGTGGTACCATCACCTACAGACTGACACTGGGCAGTACCATCGCCCAGTCTGGGTGGTACCACCACCTAATAGAGCCTCGGAGACAGGGCTCTGGTGGCACCACTGCCTAACAGGGTGATACCACTACTTGGCAACATTAACTGCTGATGGTATCACCACTCAAAACACCCGGGAGGTTGAGCCTCAAGCAGTTCCACCGCCTAGTCTGGGCGGTGCCACCGCTTGACATGGCTCCAAGTGGCTAAATAGGCCATCCAACCAACCCTGTTTTGGGCCTAGTTGGCCTTAATTGAGTTAGTAGGATTTCTCCTAAAACTAACTCAAATTAAAGTTCTTACTATGATAGTTAAAGCTAAAACAATTATGATACAAGTAATCTAAATTGTTTGACACTTCAATTATTCAACTGAACTCTTTGTAAACTTCCGATGAACTCTCGGCGATCTTCCAGCAAGCTTTCGACGAACTTTCGATGAGCTTTCACTACACCGTCTAATCCTTCGGTGTATCCCCCGATTCATTCGACCCGATGCTCGATCATTGACTCCGGCCCAACTTCAATTCTTCTTTAATTTTTTTGTCTTTCTCACGTTCATAATTAGTCCTACATCACTTATCTCAACATATAGATTAGATCATTAATTCACCAATTGATGTCATCATCAAAATCCAAGATTCAACAGTTTTGCTTTTCTTTGAAATGTGTAAGCTAGCAATTTTTTCTTCTCTTTTTAGATATGCAAGCTAGCAATTTTTTCTTCTCTCTGAAATGTACAAGCTAGCAATTTTTGCTTCTATTTTAAGATGTGCAAGCTAGCAATTTTCTCTCCCCCTTTGTCATTGTCAAAAAGAAGGGATGGATACATTGGTGTAAAATTTACATCAATATTCCAATCATCACATAAAAAATATCAAAAATAAGTTTAAATCATGAAAGATTAGTTTGATATTGGGGTATTACAAGTCATAAATACAAAGGAGTCATATAAATCTTAAGTTGTGAATACCGAAAGATCATGATTCATTTTGATAAATCTCTTCTTTTCTAAATAGAGAAAAGAAATCTTAGGAAATCAAATAGTAAAAGATCTTGATTCATGAGACATCTCAAGTGATGAATTTTGAGAAATCAAAAGAAAAATCATGATTCATTTGGATAATTCTTCTTTTTAGTAAATAGCAAAAAGAAACATAGGAGAACAAATAGTAAAAGATCTCGATTCATGCATTTGAATAAATATTTTTTTTTATAAAGAGCAAGTTTGAACACCTTTTGATGTATCTCCGCTGATTAGCTTCTCAGGTTATGCATCTACATGCTTCCATTTCTTGGGTAAGGATTCCTTGGATAACCATTAACTAATAAAACATCTTCAATCAAAAGATTTGTTACCAATAATTCTAATTTCAATGATCTTTCCTTATTATTGTTGTTTTGGTTAGTGAGCTTTGTGAAGTATGTTGGATCTCTAGTCATATGTCTTAAGCATCTATTATTAAGATATTATCTTTTACTTCTAGCTTTCGATTGTAGACATATCTATAAGAAAAATATGTTTGTTCTATGTACCTATTTAACTTTGGGTACCTCATGATTAGATCTACCTATCTTGACCTTTAACATTAAGTCATTTATGGTTCCTTTTGGATCCCAAACTAATTTATGAGAGCTATACTTTTTAAATGAATATTTATAAGCATAATGACCACATCTACCATAAAAATTATATTTAACTTCAAGAGAAACATATAATGTGGGTCCTTTAACAAATGTAGTTAGCTTTTGTTGAGTGTTACTACTCATAAAGTCGATTCCTTCCTTTCTACGTACATGGCCTTTATTAGCAAGAATTATGTTTAATGATTTGCTTCCAATTTTAAAATTTTCTAATGTTTGTTGTAATAATAAAATTTCCTTTTTGTATGAATCTAACTCTTCACATTTGGTGCAAGGAGTTAACATGCAATTATCATATTTATTTTTTAATTTATCAAATTTACTAGAGAGAGAAACGTGATCTTTTTTTAGCATTTTATATTTCTTACCAACTAATTTAAATTCATCATATAAGTCATGAAATGCATCAAGTAATTCATTGTAAAGTAAAAAAGTTTCAGTTGAGTCACATACCTCATTGTTGAAAGTCATCAATGTGTAGTTCATCACCTCGTCTTCATTAGTTTGCTCTTCGTCTTTTGATGCACTTGATTTGTCTCAAGTCATCTTAAGTGTTTTCTTCTTCTTTTGTGTAAGTAGCTTCTTCTTCAATTGTGGACACTCATTTTTGAAGTGCCCCAGCTTCTTAAATTCATGACAAATGATTGTGTCTTTTTTAAGTCCATTTTTAAATTCTCATTTAGTAGAATTAGTCTTGTTCTTTTTCATGAACTTTTTAAATTTTCTTATGAGGAGTTCTATGTCATCATCATCACTTGAGCTTTTGCTCGATAGTCTTCTTTTGTTCTAAGTGCAATATCCTTCCTGTTCTTTGGAAGGTTGTTCTCATGTTCATCATGTGCCTTGCAAGTTATTTCATAGGTCATTAATGATCCTATGAGTTCTTCAAGAGGAAAATTGTTCAAGTCCTTTCCTTCTT
>LVTN01000612.1:130204-140944 GCA_001649415.1 Musa itinerans | reverse complement strand
TTGTAATCTCAAGCAAAAGTGCTATCTTGCCTATCTCAAGAAGCAAAACATGCTAATGTGCACATCTAGCAAACTTGCATATTTCAAGAAGCAAGAGTTGCTTTCTTGAACATCTCTAAATTGCTAGCTTGTATGTTCTAAAATGTTGTAACATTGCTAGCTTGCATGATATAGAACTTGCTATCTTGAACATTACAAAGAAGTGTTATCTTACCTATCTCTAGAAGCAAAAATGCTAAATTACACATCTAGCAAAATTTACAAACTTGCAAAACTCTAAATTTTTGCTAGCTTGCATGATGATAAAACTTGATATTATGTTTTTCATGCAATGGGTTGAATTTATATTCCAAACACATGAATAGTTGGACTTCCCCTTTTTGTTGATGACAAAGGGGGAGAAGTATGTTGATGACATGCATGATTTGATCATGACATGTTGCTTAAATTTTTGAATCCAAGAGTTTCTATTAATAAGCCATATTGATAGGGGGAGTTTGTTTAAACTCCGGGAGTTAAGTTTAACTCCGTCATCAATTGGTTGTCATCATCAAAAAAGGGGGAGATTATTGAATCTCGTATTTTGATGATGAAATAAATTGATAAGTGTTTATGTTTTAATCTGTGTTTTGAGTGACGCATGATGCTTCGATCAGGATGAGATAATTAAAGTAGGAAGAATCATGTTGTGGCACAGTCTTCGAGACTATATCAAGCGATGGTACCGCCAGTCTAGGTGGTTGTACCGCCCCTAGCAGGGTGCCAAGCGGTGGTACCGCCCAGGGCAGTGTCAGCGTCAGATTGACACTGGGCGGTGATACCGCCCGTGCCCAAGGAACTCGGGATGGGAAAGTTTTAGGCTCTAAGTTTGAATCGACTTGAAGCCTATAAATACCCCTCCATGCCTAGTTAAAGCACACAAGCACAGAGAGTTTGAAAGTAAAGAAACGCTACTATAATCTCTTTAGATTTCCCTCCTCTACTCTAAGTGTTAGAAATCTGTAAGAGAGGAGTGTGAGTACTTGTAAGGTTTATCGCATAAACATGGTAAAAGGAGAAGAGGGGTGTAAAAGGTGATTGGCCTTTGCCTATTGAAGGAAGGCCTCTAGTGGATGTCGGTGACCTCATTGGAGGAGGAAGCCAAAAGTGGATGTAGGTCAAGATTGACCGAACCACTCTAAATCTCGGTTTGCATTTACTTTCTGCTATTTACCTTACTACAAACCTCCATATATGCTTTACTTCCTAATTACTTTTGCTGCACTCCTTTAGGAACTCGCTTTCAAGTTAAGTTTCCAAAAATGATTTTAGGTCGGAAACGATTTTATCGTACGAAAGTTTTTAAACCGTCATTATCTTTTCGCTGCACTAATTAACCCCCCACCCCTCTTAGTGCCGACCCTGATCCTAACAGTTTCACATATAGAAACATGATTAAACTCATTCTTATCTAAAGCACAAAACAAAGCGTTCATAGCCGTACGAAAGTTTTTAAACCGTCATTATCTTTTCGCTGCACTAATTAACCCCCCACCCCTCTTAGTGCCGACCCTGATCCTGACAGTTTCACATATAGAAACATGATTAAACTCATTCTTATCTAAAGCACAAAACAAAGCGTTCATAGCTTTAGCATTTCCAGAAAAAAATTTCTTCTCTAGATCATTCCATTCATTCAAAAGTCTAGAGGATTTTTGAAAACCATATTCAACGACATTCCATAAATCAAAGTCCATAGAAATCAAAAAAATCTATATTCATATTTTCCAATACGTATAGTCCGTCCTATTGAACATAGGAGGACAAGTGATAAAGTGACTCTCTTAATTACAAAAAAAAGATATTTAATCTCTCTTGGGTATTAAACCAACTGAGAGAACTAGACTCTGATACCAACTATTAGGACTGTAAAGGTACTAAGATGGGGGGGCATGAATTAATGCTTTCGAAAAATTACAATTCGAAAACTTTTGTTTGATGAAACCTATATCGGAAATGCATTTAACTTAGAATATAAGTAAGAGTAGTGAGCAAGTAAATCAGTTAGTAATAAGAATAAAAAGCATAAAGGAAATGCAAATTAATTTATAGTAGTTCGGTCATCCCGACCTACGTCCACTCCCGATTCTTCTTCCGTCGAGGCCACTGGCTTTCACTACTAATCTTCTTTTCAATGGACAAAGATCAACTATCCTTATTACAACCCTTTCTCCTTTTCATAGGCTCAAAAGAGAACCTTCACACTCCTATTTTACAAAGAGACATCACTCCTCCCTTAGAAAGACTTCTAAACTCTAGGAGGAAGAGACTCAACACTTTAAGAGAGATTATACACTTTTTTTCTCAAGAATTCTTTCCCATTTCTTCTCTTTTTCTTGCTATCCCAAGCAAGAATTAGTGGGGTATTTATAAGCTCCAAATAGCTTCAAAAATATAGCCAAAATTTTAAATCCCTAGGTTTTCGGGGTACTGACGATACCACCACCTGCCACCCTATAAGCTAGTGGTACCACCGCTGACCCTGGTGGTACCATCGCCAGGTTTTCTAAAAAAGTACACTTTATACTTTCTAGCTCACAGGCAATTCCACTACCTAACCTAATTTTAGGTCACTAAATTGGCCTTCCAATAGGCCCAATTTAGCCCTGATTCAAGCCCAATGGGCCCCTAATCAAGTTGGCCTGATTACACCCAAAACTAACTTAATTAAAACATAAACTACTTTGATCAAGACAAAAATGATTACAAACATGAATCCTATATTGTTCGGCATGTCATTGGTTCATCCGATGCTTCGTTTGAACTTTTGGCGTATTGCCCGATCCATCGTCATGTTGACCTCCCGCAACATCCGATCTTCTTGGTGTAATATTCAATCCTTTTGGCCCGATGCTCGAACTCATAGTACAAAGTCTATCTTCTAGCATATCGACCAATCATTCAGCCCGATGTCCAATGTCTAACATGATGCTCTCTAGCCCAACGTCTGATTCTACAGCTTTAATCGATTTACTTTTTCATGATCGAAGTTACTCCTGCGTTACTTAAATGCTCATTAGATCATAACTTCATCAATTGGTTTTATTATCAAAATCTAAGATTCAACAAGTGGTACCACCAATTAGTAGGCGATGTCTTCGCCCGAGGTCAATAGACAACTAGGTATAGGTGGTACCACCACTAATGGGCATTGTTACACTAGGTTCGAAGTGAAATTATGATCAAGTATAACTCATGTGAAGTTTTACCTAACCAATCTTAACTTCTCCATTGCTAATCATAGCTTCTTTGCAAGCCACTCATATGAGTGATGGCACGTGTGACTTGACACACAAACTTTTTACTTATTATTATTATTTAATATTTTATTACTTTATATTGCCTGTTGCATGAATATATTGTGATGTTCATATATCTATGCAATGGGAATCGGATCGTGATGAGATCACGATAATGAGACCGATTCGCCTTTAAACACAGATCCTAAATAATCTCGGTCATAGGTTACTCGAGAGGGACATCGAGATAACTGAACAAACTGGTGTGTTGTATACTCATCCATATAATGGATGTAGCTGATCTCATAATTTCTCATGTGGGGAAACTAGGGATATAGTGCCGGTGCTGATTGGAGAATGAGTTCACTGATTGATCCGCTCACGGAATGTTAGATGGTTGATTATGACTTATTGTCAAATAGCAATTCCATTGTCCTAGTGATATATTTGGTCCTCAGACTTGAGACACCAAGGTTGTCTTGTATGAGTACTTCACTCTTTGATACCGGACTTATAGGTCTGGAGATTCCAGATCTAGCACAGTCGGTCATCGGGAGTGGTAGTCAACCTTACGAGAGCTATTGAGTATCAATAGAGGATCATCCACTCTCGATATCATGAGAGGAATATCTCATATGTTCTTGCTCAGACAAATCCCTGGCCAAGGTCATTCGGATTGAGAGAGAAAGAGTTCTCTCGGAGACTTCGATTAGAGTGAGACTCGAGTAGAAACTATATGGGCCTAACAAAATCATACATGGTATACAGTCTTTGGGGTATTAGATGGATAATGGACTATAGATACATGGTAATTGATGACAAATAGGTCCAAAGGATTGGATTCCCCTATATCATCTAGGGACTACGACATAATGGCCTATTACGTCCACAATCGATGAGTCGAGAGAATTATTATGGAGATAATAATTCACTGAACCAGAGAGAGTTCTGATAGGTATGACTCATGGCTAGCTCAAAATTGGGCCAAGAGGGTCACACACATATGGTAGGCGTTGTGGTTAGTAGAGGTTCGGATATGAGATATCCATCGGACCCCCTATCTTATTGGATTTTATGGATGAGATCCAATAAGAGCCACTGATAGATTATTGGATAGAGATCTACTAATCTAAGAGGCTTATATAGTTGGATAGAGATCCAATACCCAATAGGGTAGGATCCATTAGGGTTAAGTTGATAGGGGGCCTCTATAAATAGGAGAGAACCAAACACCTATAGGCCAGAAGTTTTCTTGGTTGCCACCTCCTATTCTCCTCTCCCCGTCTTCTCCTCAAATAGTAGGTCTAGAGATTTGAAGAGTGTCATCGCAGCCCTATTGTGTGGATCACGACTAGAGACGAGGATGCTTGACCTCTTTTATCCTTTACTACAGATCTGTGGGGATTTAGGGATATACAATCTCCTTAGTAACACAACTATCTCATGCGTGGTTTTCAATTTTGTGGATTTTGCACACTAATCTTTGCACGACGATGAATACATCTTTGAAAATTTTGAAGATTTTATTTTTTGTTCGTCCACTGCGCATGTGATGTCGCCCCTAGATTTTCCTATAATGGTATCAGAGCCAAGTTATTCATGCGATAGATTGGTTTTGAACTATATATGTTGTATTTTAGAGAAGCTTTTAATGTCAAAATTGTTGACGTAATAGCGAAAAAGGGCAGCAACTAATGCTGCCATTGTTGTCCTCACTGCCATCTGCATGCGTGCAACCGCTTGCCACGATAGCCGCAAGGGCGACGGCCGCAGGCAGGTAGCACAGCGCCGGTGCAAGCGCTGCGCTTGTAGCAGGAAGCCGACAGCCTGCTTGCAGCAGGCTTGCAACCGATAGGGGCTGGCATATCGCGAGTGCCCCACCCACAGGCGTTACCAACGAGCACAGCGCCCGCAAGCAACCAGCCCGCAGGGACGAGCTGCCTACGGGCGGCTTGCCCACAAGGGCAACACCTGCGAGCAACGTTGCCTGTAGGTGCGATGCTTGCAGGTACTACACCCGCGGGCATAATGCCCACAAGGGCAACGCCACCCATGGGGGCCATCGCCGCCTGCTTGCAGAGCGCTTACGACGACAATGTCGCCTGCGGGCAGAAGCGCCCGCTGGTGGGGTGGCAACGACCGCAGCAAGCAAAGGCAGGGGAGGGAATTAAGATTTTAGGTAAAAGATAGTTTTGCCCCTCAAAATTTTAGAAATTCTAAGTTCTATCTTTTTTGTCCAAATTATGAAAATATCTCTCATAATTCAAAAAATTCCCTACATGTCCCTAATTTTAAAAAATATTAATTAATTAAAAAAAGTTTTATTATTATTATTATTATTATTATTATTATTATTATTATTATCATTATCATCTAGTAGTCGTACATAATGATATTTACATGTGATGTGTGATATGTAGATGGATGATCATGGATCGTGTGATGTGTATATGTGATGTGATTGTTATTATTATTGGGGCCTATGAGCCACCATTTTATTTCTCATTTATTATCGGGCCTACATGCCTATAATTAAGTTGTAATCATACAAGGAGGCGCAGCAGGAGCGTGGATGCTATAACAGAACCCACAAGGTAGAGACGGATGCTCGTGATGCATAGAAATGCGTCGAGATGCCGACGGAACTGATGAGGACGAGATGCATAATCACAAGGCATAGAGATGCACCGCTGCACACATAGATCTTTATGTGAGTGATTAAGCCCCCTAGCTCGGGCTTGATCATATTAGGTTATGGTCCATGATCATCTGGTGTGATTGCTTGTACACCTACTAGATATGTATATATATTTGCATATGATATAGATATATATTAAATATATATGTGTGTGACATGTCATATTAGGAGACCGAATCAAAATTCCCTCTCTCGATAATATTAAGTCGATAAATGTGAGGCAATTAGATTGACCCACATGGCCTTCCATCGTTATAGGTAGGGACCGATTCTCGATGTTGGTTGAGTTGGTCGAGTCCCTAGAGGATCACCTATATCGCGATTCGCTATCTTGCCTACAATATAGAGATGTCACCGGTGACCTGAGGACATTGTATGCTTGGTTGAGTCCATCGAGGGTATATCATCGAATCAAACTCATCTTGTAACGATAGTGTTAACTTAACTGAACATCATGGTTGGTCGAGTCCCTCGAGACCCTGGTGGTTCGGAGGCCGAACAGGATAGGAATCACAAAGAGTTGTGATTGGCAAGAGTTGCCTAGCTTTTGGGCTTAGTGTAACTGGTTGAGTCCCTCGAGGTTACCCTAAGACGCTGATTGAATCCTGATCCCCACTAGAAGTCTGTCGGAGACTTCCATTTCACATGTTGAGGGTGTCGTATGACTCGCTAGAAAAATAGTGAGAGTAGATTAAGATATAAGTCCATATCTTAATTGTTTATTTTTATAAAATCAGCATGTTATTTATTTCTGCTACATCTTTATTTTTAGAAAATGTCGCTTTCAAATTCCTTACGTGGCATACTTGATGTCAACCTCCTCACTAGTCTGAATTATACGGATTGGTTCCATAACTTAAGAATTGTTCTTACAGCAGAGAAAATTACGTATGTCCTTGATACAGTGATGCCTACGCCCGAGGAAAGGGCAAGCAAGGATGAGATCGCTCGCTACGTGAAGTACATAGATGACTCCACTCTTGCTCAATGTTACATGTTGGGCTCCATGACTCCTGAGTTACAGAGACAGCATGAAAAGATGGATGCCAGATCTATTCTCCTACATGTCCATAAACTATTTGAGGAATAGGAAAGGACTCAACGATATGAGATATCCAAGAGCCTCTTCTATGCTAGGATGACTAAGGGGACACCAGTTCAGAACCATGTCCTAATGATGATTGAGTGGATAGAGAAACTCATAGGTCTAGGAATGGTCCTAGAGGATAACCAATGTGTGGATCTTGTGCTTCAGTCCCTACCAAATTCATTTTTATAGTTTATAATAAATTTTAATATGAACAAGCTTGAGGTGACTCTCTCTAAGCTCATTAATATGTTGAGAGAGGCAGAGAGCACTATCAAGAAAGACAAGTCAGTTCTCTATACTGGTGAGACTAGAAAAAATGGAAGGCAGAAAAGTCCCTTAAGAAGGGAAAGGGCAAGGGCAAGGGTTGACCGGTAAAGCAAAGGATGCTAAGAAACACCTGGCAAAGGACAAAGGCCAGTGCTTCCATTTTGGCAAAGATGGGCATTGGAGGAGGAACTGCAAAGAGTACCATGTAGAGAGGGCGAAATAGAAGTTTGGAGAAGCTTCAGATACATTCATGTTCAGTCTCCATTTGTCATACTCTTATGATAACACATGGGTATTGGATACCGGTAGTGCTTATCACATTTACAATTCATTGCAGGTTCTGGCAAGACCTAGAAGATTGGCGAGATGCGAGATCAAGATAGGCAATGGAGCAAAAGTTACTATAGTAGTTATTGGTGAGTGATAGGATCAAGAACAACACTAAGAAGGGGGGGGATGAATTAGTGCAGCGGATAAAAATGACAAATTTAAACAATTTCAAAAAATTTCATACGATGAAACTCTTAGTTTGACGAAAATCGTTTTGAAAAGATGTTTGACTCGAATAAGTTTATAAGTGAGTAGAGAGGAGGGGATTTGATAGTTTGCAATGAAGTAATAGCAGAATGCTGCAAAAGTAAAGTACACACCAAGAAGAGAACACGCCAATTTTATAGTGGTTCGGTCATCCGACCTACATCCACTGTAGACACCTCCTCCAATGAGGCCACCGGTTTTCACTATTAATCTTTCTTGAAGGGAAAAGATCAATCACCCCTTTATAGAACTTTCACAAGTGGCTTCCTCTCCTTTTACAAACTTTCACACTTTAGAAACGATGGAGGTGAACTCTCAACTTTTGCAAGCTAGATCACTATAGTTTCAGTTTAGTTCTCATCACCTCTCTATTCTTTACTAGCTGATAAGTAAGGGGTATTTATAGCCCTTAATTGGCTTCAGAATTGAAGCTAAAAAATGTTACATCCCCGATTTTCGGGGTACTAGCGATACCACTGCCATTATTGGGCGATACTACCACTTGACACTCTGACACTAAACAGTACCATTGCCTAGTCTAGTGGTACCACTGCCTAACAGAGCCTCGGAGACTAGGTTCTGGCAGTACCACCGCCTGGCAGCATTAACTGCCGGCGGTACCACCTCCCAGACCACCTAGGAGGCTAAGCCTCAAGTGGTTCCACCGCCCACCCTAGGTGGTGCTACCGCTTAGCAAGGCTCCAAGTGGCCGAGTGGGCCTTCCAACCAGCCCAACTCAACCCTATTTTGGGCCCAGTTGGCCCCTAACTGAGTTAGTGGGATTACCTCCCAATCCTAACCCTAATTATATATTAACTTCGATTTTTAAGTCATATACTAAACAAAATGAGTTCGGTAAGTCTAGGTTTTCTCCGGCGAGCTTCCGACGATCTTCCAACGGACTTCCGATGATCTCTCAGCAATCTTCCAGAGGACTCCCAGCAAGCTCCTGGATTTCATGATGATATTCTTGGTGAGTTCCGATGAGCTTCTTTGGCAAGCTCCTGGACTTTTCAGCCAATTCCGACGGCACCTCCAAGCTTCCAAAGAACTCCCAACGAATTCTCGATCTTGACTCCGACACTTTATTTTCCTTTGTGCCTTGATCACTATCGTAGTTAATCCTGAACACTTTTCTCAATATATAGATGAGATCAAACTATTTACCAATTGATTTTATCATCAAAATCTGAGATTCAATGGCGAGGTCACACTACATTTGCTTAGTGGAGCTATTATTGCATTGGATGCATGTTATTTTGTTCCTTCTATTATCAAAACTATTATTTCTATTTCATATTTGACAGTTAGTGGATATAAATTAGTTTTTGAGAATAATGGTTATTCAATAATATTAGATGATGAGATCATCATGAGAGGAATATTGCATAATAGTTTGTTTATACTAGACACTGGTCCACATATCATGAATGTAAGTGTGTCTAAGAGGAAACGAGATGAGGTGAACAGTGTATACCTATGGCATTGTAGGCTATGTTATATCCATGAGGGAAGGATTCAAAAGTTGCTAAAGGATGGATATCTAGATCCATTCGACTATGAGTCATATGTAACTTGCGAGCCGTGCCTTCGTAGAAAACTGACCAACTCTCCTTTTAGTTAAACTAGAGAGAGAGCCACTGAACTATTGGAACTCATACATAGTGATGTATGTGGACCCATGTCAACTCATGTCATAGGTGGTTACTCATACTTTATTTTGTTTACTAATAATTTCTCAAGGTATGGACATGTGTACTTGATGAAGTACAAGTCCGAGGCCTTTCAGAAATTCAGAAAGTATAAAAATAAAGTGGAGAACCAAACTGGAAAGAGTATCAAGACTCTTCAATCAGATCGAGGAGATGAGTACTTGAGTACAGAGTTCACCCAGTTCCTTAAGGACCATGAGATTCTATCTTAATGGATACCTCCTTATACACCTCAGCTCAATGGTGTATCTGAAAGGAGGAATTATACATTGTTAGACATGGTGCACTCCATGATGAGCTTCGCCAACCTACCCATCTTATTCTAGGGATACATCCTAGAAACCGTAACTCACCTTCTCACAGAGTTCCGACTAAATTGGTAGTGTCTACACTATACGAGATATGGAAAAGGAAAAAGCATGATCTTAAGGTTGTTAAGATTTGGGGCCACCCTGCCCATTTTAAAAGACACAACCCTAATAAGTTGGAATTGAGGACAAAGTGGTGCAAGTTCATAGGATATCCTAAGGAAACTTATGGGTATTATTTCTATCATCCCAAGAACCAAAAGATCTTTGTAGCCAAGAGAGTGATGTTTCTTGAGAAGGAACACATTCTTAGCAGAGACAGTGGGAGCGTGATAGAGTTGAGTGAGGTTGGAGAACCTAGCTCAAGCACCACTCCATAGTCCGAGTCTGTTCAGGTACCTAGCAGACAAGTTCCAACTTTACGTAGGTCTAACAAAGTATCTCATCCTCCTGAGAGATATATGGGACATATTAGAGGATAGGATATTGAGGATATTGATCCTCAGACCTATGAGGAGGCTATTACGAGTATAGACTTGGGGAAGTGGCAAGAAGCCATGAATTCTAAGATGGATTTCATATACTCCAACAAGGTTTGGAACCTAGTTGATGTACCAGAGGGTATTGTACCTATCTATTGCAAGTGGTGTTAGGATCAAGAGCACTAAGAGGGGGGGGTGAATTAGTGCAGTGGAAATCTTTTGACGATTAAAACTTCGTTCGTACGATAAAAGTGATTTCGGTGTAAAAGCCGATTCTAAGATTACTTTAACTTAAGATTAAGTGAGATGACGTTAAAGTAAATCTATGAAGGCAGTTTGCAGTTATGATGGAAATCAGAATGTAAGCG
>LVTN01000612.1:89287-118918 GCA_001649415.1 Musa itinerans | reverse complement strand
GTTCATAGGAGAGGCGGAATCAGATTTATGAGTAGCTCTCACCAAAATCCGACCACCTTTCTTAAAGACCATACTTTGCATGTTTCATCTTGAAACAAATGCAACTTTTGTTGCAAATTTGGGCATATAGCTTATCATTGTCCATTTAAGAAATGTAGTCTGCATAAATTGATTTGGGTTCCTAAAAGAACCTCAAATGACTCAATGCAACATGATAAGCTATGTAGATCGATTTTTGAGGCACCCATGGTCAAATGGGAACCTAAAAATTATCTCTTTTTGTAAAAAATGTACCATCACAAGCTAGGAGCAAGAGATGGTACCTTGATAGTGGATGCTCAAGGCATATGAACAGAGATCCATCTCAATTCTCTAAGCTCACTAGCCTAGACGAAGGATATGTCACCTTCGGAGACAACAACAAGAGTAAAATCATTGGCAAAAGAACCATAGGTAACAAATCCAATCTTTTTGTTGAAGATGTGTTGTTAGTTGATGGCTTAAAGCATGACCTTTTGAGCATTAGTCAATTGTGTGATAAAGAATGTATTGTTAGATTTTAATCTAATACTTGTATTATAAAAAAATCACACAAAACATATCTATGATTGCCCTAAAACAAAATAATGTATACACTATCAACATTAATGATCTTTGTAATGAAATATGTTTTTTAATTTTAAATGACGATGCGTAAAGATTGAGCATGAAAATAGCTTAGCTTCCTACACAAAATGCCATGAACTAAAAATACTTCAAAAGGAAAACTTGCTACTCAAAGAAACCTTGAAGAAATTTGAGGTTGGTAGCAAATCCTTGAACATGATCCTTGCCAATAAGGGTCACGTTCATAGAAAAGGCAGAATCAGATTTGTGAGTAGCTCTCACCAAAATCCAACCACCTTTATTAAAGGCCCTATCTTGCATGTATCACCTTACTCCAAATGTAACTTTTGTTACAAACTTGGATATGTTGCGTACAAATGTCCATTTAAGAAATATAGTCCACATAAATTGATTTGGGTTCCTAAAAGAACCTCAAATGACTCAATGCAACATGATAAGCTATGTAGATCGATTTTTGAGGCACTCAAGATTAAATAGGTACCTAAAAATAACCCCTTTTTGTAGAAAAATGTACCATCACAAGCTAGGAGTAAGATATGATACTTTGATTTTGGATGCTCAAGGCTTATGACTAGATATCTAAAATAACTCATAAAGCCCTCTTGCCAAAATAATAAAAAGGAGATCATAAGAATTAAAACTGTTAGTTACAAAATGATACTAATAAGATCATGATGCAATAATTATTTGAAATCTTGTGCGATAAACACTTAATCTTGATCTCTCAAACCTGAGAATTCTTATGCATAAGTTCCCTTTCTAACTTCTTCTGGATTTCTAAATTTCTAGGATACATTCCCTCCTCAATTTTTCGGATCGAATTCTATCTAACAAGATCATGAATTTGTTAAATTTCGTGTTCGGGCCTTCTTGATTCTTTGGATCACTCACTTGAATCATGATCTTATAGTGTGCGCAATGAGCCATATGTATTTTTCCATATGAGCTTTTACGATTCTTGCGTACAAATTTTATATGATGAATTATGAACGTATAATCTTTAATACGAATCTTTTCCTCTTATGATGCAAATTTTTACATGATAAGGTTGTGTGCCTCACAAACAAAAAATTGTTTTTGCAAGTTGGAATCACCCATGATAGCACCACACACCAATGTGAGCAGTGCTCACTGCCCGTAGGCGGTGGCACCGCCCAACTGGTAGTACCATGCCAGTTATCACAAGTGGCAGGCGGTAGCACCGCCTAGCTAGCGGTGCCACCGCCAGCAATTTGCCCTAGAAAAAGGCACTTAGGGCCGGTGATAGAACTGACCCGAAGCCCTCCTATATCCCTTCCTCATACCTCTAAATACCTCTCCACCCCTCATTCTCCTTGATCCTCCTCTAGAAACTCAAGGAAACCCTCCTTTTCTTCAAATCCAAGGATCAATCTCAACCTTTCAAGAAGATTACTGCAAGGGTAATTCTCAAACTTCTTCTCTCAATTTATTAATAGATCTTGCCTCTTATATGTAGTTTTCTTATCATTTATGTGTTTAGTCTCATGGCTTCAAGAAGATCCTCTAGGGACAAAGGAAAGAGGAGATTAGATGAAAATTATGACTACCTACTTTTTTATTCTAATCAACATGCCCTAAAATTTTCATCCATAGAGTCTAGACATATTCATAAGGGGAAATATGTTGATTTAGACGAATTAAGTGATTTAGAACCTATTCAATAGTTTGCTAATCTAGACATACTCCCAATCCTTCAAATAAGTGAACCCATCTACCCTAGATTTGTTAGACTATTTTACAACAATTTACATATAGATGAAAACGAAAGGGTATCTACCTATCTCCTAGGACATCATATACCCATTATGGATAGCACCATTTGCAACATCATAGGAATTTCGGTAAAAGAAAGAGGATGTTATTTTAGAGGATAATGGGATGAAGAATTAGTTGAGACTACTTACATTGATGCCTTAAGAACAATTTTTAGTAATCCTAACTTGACTATTCTTCCAAAAAGCTATGAATATTTACTATCTTTAAACACAAAAATACTTCATCATATCCTAATAAGCATCATTCTCCCAAAATAATATCATCATGATGAAGCAAGCCAAATGGAATTAGGTACTATGTATTGGATTATGAAGGGACACAATAATTGTTTTGGTTACCTAATTCAACAGAACATGATTAAACTATCAAAAAAGGACATGATGCTTCCATATGGTGGCTTAATCACAAGACTACTCCATGCCTATGATATTACTATTCCACCTGACGAAGAAGTTATAAAACTAGATAGATTTAGTATCATAAATAGAAGCCTGCTTCGATGGATGAGATGTAAATTTCAAAATGGTATATGGACTAGAATGCCTAGAAGGACTGATCCCCTTCAACTTGAACCAGAACCCGAAATACCAATATTTATGGGTAATCAATCTCCTCCAACTAGTCCCTTTGAGGTATCATCTCTAGTAGAGCAAGCACCTCCCTCATCTATCTACGACATAGGGACTCGGATGGATCGTTTTGAACAATGCCAAGATCAAATTTTAACTGAGTTGTAGCAGATTCATCAACAGTTTAATACTTTGTTTAGATATTTTAACTTTCTACCACCTGAATAAGCTGTGTATGTATTTGGGGAGAAGTGAACACAATCCCTCTTTGTTATGTTGTAATCCTATGTTGTTTACCTTGATGTTGTAAATTTAAAATGCTACTTACTTTGATGATCATAATTCTATGCCTTGATGCTTAAAATGCTGCTCACTTTGATAGTAAAATTCTGTGCTAACTACCTTGATGGTTAAATTCTATACTTACTTTAATAAATGTATCACTTAAGAATTAGACTTGATAAATCTTTTGAATGGATAAATTCCTTGATACATTTAACTGTTGGTATCTATAACTTGATATATTATTTGATGATCATTTGTGGAGTTAGGAATGTTAAATTGTCCGAATGCATGAGTTGTTATATTTCTTTTTCAAACTATCTTTATGAATTTCTTGAATGGAGCTTTCATGAGTTTATGCCATATCAAGTTTATTTCATATCCTTGCTCCATCACGTAATGATGTTTGATACATGAAATTCATTTACAAATACATCTTTCATAGATTTCACTCTTATGAAATTTTTTTTAGAAATGGATTTGATGTGACTATTCATGGAATTTCTTTTATCCTTCATATGATGATTCTTTAAAATGAATTCTTTCTTAATGAAAGAAAATTTTATATGTGTTTTTAGTATGAGATGAACACTTGCAAGATTGAGGATTTGATTTCACATCAATATCTTGATCCTTGTGAAAATTGAAGCATGATTTAATGAAACTCTTTTATCATTTTTGACTTGATTCAAATCATTTCACAAAGTTGGTTCTTAATGGATTTCCTTCTTACTTTCCTTCTTCATGCAAAGTTTTGATGAAAAAGGGGGAGAAGTTGATGGAAGCTATCTCTTTAAATGCTTATAGCTTTTAATGTGAGAAATTTTTAATAATACCATGTCATGAATGCTTGAAATATGATTGGTATCATCAAATACAAATTGCAATGTTGCATGAATCATTATCACACTTGCATTGTTGAATTGTTCTCCTTTTTGTTGATGACAAAGGGGGAGAAATAATACCAAAATGTGATAAATTGATGACAAATGTATGCAATATATTTCATCATATATACTTGAAATGTTTGCTTGATAAATTTCTTTCATTATCATAAGATATCTAGAGCTTAACTTACAATTTTATAATGGATATCTTGCCAAAGAATGATGAATTGATATCTTTGTCATCTTTCATATTTGAAATATCATACTTGAAAATGGATATCATGCCTTTACATCATTTTGAAAATGTTAAATCATGATAAGAATCATAATGTGCATATTGATAAGTTTGATGAACTTATCTTACTAGTTTGTTTCTTGAATTTAAAGGCATTGAATTCAAGAATGTCTTTTCTCAAGTATGGCATATAGATAGGGGGAGTTAAGGTTAACTCCGTCATCAATTGATTGTCATCATCAAAAAGGGGGAGATTGTTGAATCTTGAATTTTGATGATGAAGTCAATTGTAATTTGTTTGATCTAATCTATATGTTGAGAAAAGTGTGCAGGATTAACTACGATAGCAGTAAGACATAAAGTAGGTATTGTGCCGAAGTCCAGATCGAGATCTTATTGGGAGTTTGAGAGTCCAGGAGCTTGCCAAAGAAGCTCATCGGAGCTCACCAAGAAGATCATCATAAAGTCAGGGAGCTTGTTGGGAGTCCGCCGGAGCATTGCCGAGAGTTCGTCGGATGTTCGCCAAAAGCTCACTAGAAGAGCAATTGACGCACCGGAACAAGAAGTGTTGTGATCATGTCTTAATTATCATAGTTAGAGCATAAATTAAGTTAGGATTGGGAGGTAATCCCACTAACTTAATTAGGGGCCAATTGGGCCCTTAATAGGGCTGAATTAGGCCGAATTGAGCAGCCAATTCATCCCCTAAAAACATGGCCGGCGGTGGCACCGCTGGGAAGGCAATGCCCTAGGATTTCTGGGCGATGGTACCGCCCTTGTCAGGTGGTGGTACCACTGGCAGTTAATGCTGTCAACGATGGTATCGCTAGAGCTCGGTCTCCGAGCTTTATCAAGCGATCATATCGCCCTGAGTGGGCGGTGGTACCGCCTAATGTCAGGTGTCAAGCGGTGGTACCGCCAAGACCCCGAAAATCTAGGATTATACACTTTTTGGCTCCAATTTTGAAATCTTTGGGACCTATAAAAACCCCACCCTTTTCTGCATGAAAGGGCACGAAAATATTGAGATAATCTTGAGTTATTGGGGTGTAAAAGTGTTATAAACAAATGCTAGAGTTCTCCTCCCTTATTAAGTTTTGAGATCATTCAAGAAAGGTGTGAGACTTGTAAGGGTTCTCTCCTAAACTCATAAAAAGGAGAAAGCGCTGTAAAGAGGTGGTTGGTCTTCACCTATTGAAGGAAGGTCTTTAGTGGACGCCGATGACCTCGTCAGAGGAGGAATCCGAAAGTGGATGTAGGTTACGTTGATCGAACCACTATAAATTCTGTTTTGCTTTTCATTTGTGCAATTTACTTTAACTACAAATCATTTCATAGCAAACTGCTTCTCCTCCTCATCTTGCTTACACTCTCATATGTTTCAAATTGCTATCTTTCCGATTCTGTTTTCATCGAATTTATGAAATATTTTATATGAAACGTATGAGAGCGTAAGCAAGATGAGGAGGAGAAGTAGTTTGCTATGAAATGTGCTATATTTATGTTGATAATTGGATCAATGTATTGAATAAGACTGCGCGAACATGCACTGAATGCCCAAAAACCTTGATAAAAATGTCCATCATCTATAGTAATTAAATAAATAGTCATTTCATAGTCATGAATTTTCAACTCTCATAAGAAAGGTATTAACTCACCATAAGATCTATCAAAATTTCTATGAACTTCATTCAATATGATTTCACATGTCAAATATGTTATTCTATAAGAAACCACCACCCCAAATCTATTTTGAAAGTATGTGATGATTGTCTCTGGAGTATATTGTTCACTTACAAGAACTTGTTCTTTGGTTTCTTTAGCTATAAACTTACTAGTGCAAGATAGATTATTTCAACTTTCTCTAAGTATATTGCATTAGTGCTTATTGATGAACTTTGTAATTCAACATGTATCATTTCCACAAGTCACTATCATCCATCCAAAATGTTAACCTTACATCATGCTTTAAGCTCGTAACTTCTATATACTTTTTTTTTTCAAATTCCTCCTTATAATATATTCTTGTTAAGTGTTTTTAAATACATACAGAACATAAAGCACTTATGTGTCAAATTCACAAATAAATTATTACGAACAGATTCTACATTTCACATTTTCTTACCTATCCAATGTATAGGTCATTGATGATAAGTTTATCTTGTTAGGATCATTTCGGCACTAAGAGGGGGTGAATTAGTGCTTTCGAGAAAAATATCGATTTCAAAAATTTTCATTCGATAAAGGCTGTATTGAAAACGAGTTTAATTTGAAACATTTGTAAAGTAGTGAGCAAGTAAATCAGTTAGTAAAGACAATGAAAAGCATAACATAAATACAAACCGAGTTTATAGTAGTTCGGTCATCGCGACCTACGTCAACTCTCGATTCCTCTTCCGTAGAGGCCACTAGCATTCACTACTGATCTTTTTTCAAGGGATGAAGATCAACTACTCTCTTACAACTCTTTCTTCTTTTGATAGGCTCAGGAGAGAACCTTTACAAGCCTCACACCTCTTTTAGAATAAATCCAAAACTTAAAGAGGAGGGGGACACTTAGTACGTTTCAAACTTTTTCAACTTAGAATCATAATCCCTTTCTACTCTATTTCTTGCTATCCCAAGCAAAAAAGAGGGGTAATTATAGACCCCAAATGACTTTAAAAATGAAGCTGCAAAAGGTCTCATCTCGAGTTTTCGGGGTATTGACGGTACCACCACTTCCCAAGTTAACAACTAGTGGTACCACCACCTAGTCTGGGCAGTACCACCGCCTACTAGACTGACATTGGGTGGTACCACTACTTGACACTAGCGGTACTACCGCCTAACACAGTTTGGGAGACTGTGTTTGGGCGATACCACCACTTGTTCTGGTGGTGCTACCGCTTGACCCATCTATGAGTCACTGAATCAATCTACCAATGGGTCTAACTCAATCCCAAATCAAGCCCAATGGACTCCTAATTAAGTGACCTTGGTTACACTCTAATCTAGCTCAATTAGACCTAGACTAGTTTGATCAAGACATACACGATTACAAGACGAGAATACTATATTGTCTGGCATGCCATTGGTTCATTCAGTGCTCCGTTCGATCCTTCGGTGCATCGTCTTCTCCTTCGACATATTGTTTAATCGGCAAGTTGACCTCCTGCAACATCTGATCTCCTTGGTGCAATATCCAATCCTTCTGACCCGATGCTCGAACTCATGGCACGAAGTCCTTCTTGTTAAATCTCGGATTTTGATGATGAAATCAATTGATAGTGTTTATCTGATTTGCATTTTGAGTGACGCAGGAAGCTTCGATCAGGGAGAGACAATTGAAGTAGGAAGAATCATGTTAGGCCGGAGAGGAACATGTTAGAAGATTGGACATCGAGCCGGAGGATCGATCGACATGTCGGTAGAAGACTTCGAGCCGAGAATTCAGCATCGGGCCAAGAAGAGCAGAAATTGCACCAAGGAAATCAGAGTTGCAGAGGTCAACTGCCCGATTGGGCAATAGGCCGCAAGAGAGGACGATGCGCCGAAGAATCGGATGAAGCGTCGAACCAAAGACATAACCGGAAAACATTTGATGAGCTTTGTAATAATTGTCTAGATTGAAGTAGGTTTTATGTCTAATTGAGTCGGTATTGGGGTGAAACAATGCCAACTCATTTAGGGGCCAATTGGGCCTAAATTGAGAGTGATTTGGGCTCATTGGGAGGCACATTCAATGACCCAAATATTGGGCCAAGCGGTGGCACCACCAGAATTGGCAGTAGAACCGCCTGCAAGTTGGAAAACTCAAAAAACTCAGTCTCCGAGGCTGTCAGGTGGTGGTACCACCTAGTGAAAGTGTGTCAGGTGGTGGTACCGCCCAATGTTAGGCTGTAGATGGTGGTACCACCCAGTGCAAGCGATGGTACCGCTCATACCCTGAAATCTCGGGGATTCGAATTTCGGGCTCCAAATTTGAAATCATTTGGGGCCTATAAATACCCCACTCTTTCCTACTTAGGATAGAAAGAATTGGATAGAAAGGGGGAAAGAATCCTTGACAAAAAAAAGTTGAAAAAGCTTAAAAAGTGTTGAGTGTTCCCTTCCACCTCTTAGAGTTTAGAGTTCATTGTAAGAGAGGTGTGAAATTTATAAAGGTTCACTCCTGAGCCTATCAAAAGGAGAATAGAGTTGTAAAGAGGTGGTTGGTTTTCACCTATTGAAGAAAGACCGATAGTAGATGCCAATGGCCTCAAACGGAGGAGGAATCGGGAGTGGATGTAGGTCACGATGACCGAACCATTATAAAATCTGGTTTACATTTATTTTGAGCAAATTACTTTCATAGCAAACTTCCTCTTTACTTCGCTTTCAAAGTTAAGCATTTCCGAAATGGGTTTAATCGAACTGAAAGATTTTCAAAATCAATGATTTTACCGCTGCACTAATTCACCCCCCCCCCTATTAGTGCCGCTCTTGATCCTAACAATTGATATCGGAGCCTCGTTATTTCTCATTTGGTTTCACACCCAAGAGAAATGGCTCTTTTCGGCTTTCAAGAGGGATTTTCTCTCATTCGTCTTCCCATGTTCAATGGGATGGACTACATATACTGGAAAACTCGAATGAGAGTTTTTTTTCTTTCGTTAAATCTCGATTTATGGAATATAGTCGAATTTGGTTTTCAAATGTCTTCTATTCCAATAAACCATTAGAATGATTTGGAGAAGAAAACTTTTTCTCTAAATGCAAAGGCTATGAATGCCCTGTTTTGCGCCTTAGACAAAAATGAATTTAATCGGGTTTCTACTTGCAAAATGGCTTTCGATATTTGGCACATCCTTGAAATCACAAACGAAGGCACGAATAGAGTAAAAGAGTCTAAAATAAATCTTTTGATACATGATTTTGAATTGTTTCAAATAGAACCAAGCGAGACTATTGGAGACATGTACACTCATTTTACGGATGTCATCAATAGCCTAAAAGCACTTAGCAAATATTTTTTGAATTTTGAACTCATTAATAAAATATTGAGATCCCTTACAAAAAGTTGGGATCCTAAAATAACAATAATACAAGAAGCAAAATATCTCAATATTTTTTCACTTGAAGAACTTATCGGTTTCTTATTGACATATGAAATAACTTGCAATGCTCATGAAGAGCTTGAGAACAACCTTCTAAAGAAAAGGAATGATTTGGCACTTCGAACAATAGAATACCACTTGAGTGAATACTCTGAGTGATGATGATGATGACCTTGAACTCTTAAAGCTTAAAAAATTCTTAAAATAAGAATTAAAGATTAAAAATGAACTTACAAAGAAGATGTTGCCAAAGAAGAAGAAGACACTCAAAATGACTTGGGACAAATCAAGCTTATCTAAAGACGATGAGCAAACCAATAAAGACAAAGTGGCCTTTCACATTGAGGTAAACGACTCACTTGAAATCCCTTTACTTTATTCCGAAATTACATGATGTTTTTCATGAATTATTTTTTATTTAGTTAGTAAATAAAAATAAAATAAAAATAAAAATTTGAGCATGAAAATTGGATGCACTAAGCATGAAAAGTTAGATTCACTTAAAAAGAAAAATGAATTACTTCAACAAACAAAATGATCTTGAAAATTCATTATATTTGATGAAATCAATTTTGATGATTTAATGATATAATGAAAATATTAAAAGTTTTGGTATAATGCTTGATGATTTTATTCTATGTATGAGATTTTGAAGTTGTACATGATGATTTATGTGATTTATTAATCTAGAAGATTTTTGTAATAAATCTTGCACTTTCGTTTTTAACAATGATATATGTTTTGATTTGGCAAAAAAGGACAAGGACATGCTTGAATGAAATCAAATCACTTAAATTAAAACAACTAAAAGGGAATACATTTTGAAAATAAATGTTTGTATCATATTTGATGATTTTACATTTTGAAATTATACATGATGAGTTGAAGTAATAATGGTTTGAATACATGAATCGATAATTTTTTTTGTCACACGAATCATGATTCCTTCACTTGATACTCTAATTTTTTTATGATTCATGATAAATTGAGACATTATATATGAATCTAGTTCTCATATGAATCTATTTACCTTGCCTTCATTGAATCTTCTGAAAAGTGATTTTGATGATTTGAACTTGAATGAAAACTTTTTAACCAAATCATGAACTTTCTTTTTTATTTCTCCACTTGAGCTATCTTTTATGAGAATCAAAATATATTCTATCTTCGATGATTTTTTCTTACCATTTACTAAAGAGGAGACTAATGCAAACAAACTATGATCTTGATAATGATTTGTAATGGTTTGAAATTATGCATGTTATATGTTGAATATTTAAAACCATGTTTTGGTATCATGCATATCTAAGAAATATTGATTTGACAAATTGAATGAGTTGAAAACAAATGATGATTTTTCTCTTGATTATAACTTGTGATATTTTTTTATATATGAATCATCATCTTGATTTCTCGATATTCGATACATGAGATTTTTTTATGAATCAAGATTTTTCATACTGTGATTTTTCTTGATATTCACTAAAAATGATGTATTCAAATTAACCATGATATGCTACTTGACATCTTGATAATTTATGACTTGAGTTTTGTTATGCATTATTCCCCTCTTCTTCATTCTTATTTACAATGATAAAGGGGAGAAAAGAAATCATTAGCATTTCAAGAGATCAATAAATTTATTTATTTCATTTTGAATCTCTTGCAAGTGATTTTGATGATCTTGGTTATTTGAAGTTGAATGTTTGATACCAACAATCATGAAGTGATAAATGCTTAAAGATTTTAATGTCTTCGTATCATATATGATATGCCCATAGTGATGATTGATTTATTTTTGGTATCATACATGAAGTAAGAATGAAATGAAAGGTTTTAAAATTGTGCATGTTTTAATTTGAAATCATAATGATGCACATCCATATTAAAAAAAAAAAGGATTGATACTTTAACTTTGTCATGATTTGAAAATTGATGTAAAGGGAAAAGAATTACAACATTGTATTCTTCCCTTCCTTTTGACAGTGACAAAGGGGGAGAAAAATTGCTAGCTCAAGATACAAAATTTGGAAACTTGCACATTACAAAAGAAGCAAACTTGCTAGCTTGCTCATCTCAAAAGAGAAGTAAGAAGTGCTATCTTGCAAATCTCAAGAGAAGCAATATTTGCTAAGTTACATATTTCAAGAAGATGCATAAATAGTCTATCTTGCACATATCAAACGATGTAAAATTTTGCCAACTTTCATATGTGAAAAACTTGCTAGTTTGCATGATATAACACTTGCTAAATTTGCAAGCTTACGAATTGCAAAGAGAATAAGTTGCTATCTTGAACATCACCAAGAACTACTAGCTTGCAATCTCAAGAGTAGCAAAAGTGTTATCTTCTCTATCTCAAGATGCATAAATACAAACTTGCAAAATTTGTAATCTTGCACATGTTTAAAATAAATGATGATTTGGTGATTATGCATACTCTAAAATGATATAAAATTTGCTAGCTTGCATGTTGTAAAGTGATGAAAAATTGTTGCTAGCTTATATGTTGTAAAACTTGCATATCTCTAAAACTTGTTGCTTATATGATGCACTTCTCCTTTTTGTTGATGACAAAGGGGGAGAAGTGTAATGATGTTATGTATAATTCAAAAGTTCTATCAATATTGCATATTGATAGGGGGAGTTAAGGTTAACTCTATCATCAATTGGTTGTCATCATCAAAAAGGGGAGATTGTTGAATCTCAGATTTTGATGATGAAACCAATTGATAGTGTTTGTCTGATTTGTGTTTTGAGTGACGCAGGAAGCTTCGATCAGGGAGAGACAATTGAAGCATGAAGAATCATGTTGGGCCAGGGAGGAACATGTTAGAAGATTGGACGTCGAGCCAGAGGATCGGTCGACATGTCGACAGAAGACTTCGGGCCGAGAATTCAAGCATCGGGCCAAGAAGAGCGAAAAATATGTCAAGAAAATCGGAGTTACGGAGGTCAACTGGCCAATTAGGCAATAGGCCACAAGAGAGAACGATGCACCAAAGAATCAGATAAAGCATCAAACCAATGACATAACCGGACAACATTTGATGAGCTTTATAATAATTGTCTCGATCGAAGTAGGTTTTAGGCCTATTTGAGTCAGTATTAGGGTGAACAATGTCAACTCAATTATAGGCCAATTAGGCCTAAATTGAGAGTGATTTAGGCTCCTTAGGAGGCCCATTCAATGACTTAAATGTTGGGCCAGGCGGTAGCACCGCCAGAATTGGTGGTAGAACCATTTGTGAGTTGGAAAACTCGAAAAACTCGATCTCCGAGGCTATCAGGCGGGGGTACCACCTAGTGATAGTGTGTCAGGCAATGGTACCGCCATACTCGGCAATGGTACCACCCAGTATCAGGTTATAGGCGGTGGTACCGCCCGTACCTTAAAATCTCGTAGATTTGAATTTTATGCTCCAAATTTGAAACTATTTGGGGCCTATAAATACCCCACTCTTTTCTACTTATGATAGAAAGAATTGGGTAGAAAGGGGGAAAGAATCCTTAACAAAAAAGAGTTGAAAAAGCTTAAAAAGTATTGAGTATTCCCCTCCACCTCTTAGAACTTAGAGTTTATTCTAAGAGAGGTGTGAAACTTGTAAAGGTTCTCTCCTGAGCCTGTCAAAAGAAGAATAGAGTTGTAAATAGGTGGTTGGTTTTCTCCTATTAAAGAAAGACCGATAGTGGATGCTAGTGGCCTTGACAAAGGAGGAATCGGGAGTGGATGTAGGTCATGACGACCCAACCACTATAAAATTTGGTTTGCATTTATTTTGAGCAAATTACTTTTATAGCAAACTTCCTCTTTACTTCATGTTCAAAGTTAAGCATTTTCGAAATGGGTTTAGATGAACTGAAAGATTTTCGAAATCGATGATTTTACCGCTGCCCTAATTTCGCCCCCCCCCCCTCCCTCTCTTAATGTCGCTCTTGATCCTAACAGTTGGTATCAGAGCCTCGTTATTTTTCATTTGGTTTCACACCCAAGAGAAATGACTCTTTTCGGCTTTCAAGAGATATTTTCTCTCATTCGTCCTCCCATATTTAATAGGACGGACTACACATATTGGAAAACTCAAATGAGAGTTTTCTTATTTTTGTTGAATCTCGATTTATGGAATATAGTAGAATTTGATTTTTAAAGGTCTTCTCTTCCACTAAACCATTGGAATGATTTGGAGAAAAAGACTTTTTTCTCTAAATGCAAAGGCTATGAATGCCCTGTTTTGTGCCTTAGACAAAAATGAATTTAATTAGGTTTCTGCTTGCGAAACGGCTTTCGATATTTGGCACACCCTTGAAATCACACACGAAGGCACAAATAGAGTAAAAGAGTTTAGAATAAATCTTTTGATATGTGATTTTGAGTTGTTTCGAATGGAACCAAGTGAGACTATTGAAAACATGTACACCCATTTTACGGATGTCATCAATAGTCTAAAAGCACTTGGCAAATATTCTTCGAATTTTGAACTCGTTAATAAAATATTGAGATCCCTTCCAAAAAGTTGGGATCCTAAAATAATGGTAATATAAGATGCAAAAAATCTCAATATTTTTCCACTTGAAGAACTTATCGGTTCATTATTAACATATGAAATGACTTGCAACGCTCATGAAGAGCTTGAGAACAACCTTCCAAAAAATAAGAAGGATTTGGTACTTTGAACAATAGAATACCACTTGAGTGATGACTCAAGTGATGATGGTGATGACCTTGAACTCTTAAAGCTTAAAAAAATTTTGAAATAAGAATTAAAGATCAAAAATGAACTTACAAATAAGAGGTTGCCAAAGAAGAATAAGACACTCAAAATGATTTGGGACAAATCAAGCACATCTGAAGACAAGGAGCAAACCAACAAAGACGAGGTGGCCTTTCACATTGAGGTAAATGACTCACCCGAAATCCCTTTACTTTATTTCAAAATTACATGATGCTTTTTATGAGTTATTTTTAAATTAGTTAGTAAATAAAAATAAAAAAAATTAAAAATTTGAACATGACAATTGCATGCACTAAGCATGAAAAGTTAGATTCACTTAAAAAGAAAAATGCATTACTACAGCAAACAAAATAATCTTGAAAATACTTTATGTTTAATAAAATCAATTTTGATGATTTAATGATGTAATAAAAATATTAAAAGTTTTGGTACAATGCTTGATGATTTTATTCTATGTATGAGATTTTGAAGTTATACATGATGATTTTTATGATTTATTGATCTAGAAGATTTTTGTGATAAATCTTGCACTTTCATTTTTAACGATGATATATGTTTTGATTTTCCAAAAAAGGACAAGGTCATGCTTGAATGAAATCAAATCACTTAAATTGAAATAACTAAAAGGGAATGCATTTTGAAAATAAATGTTTATATCATATTTGATGATTTTACATTTTTGAAACTATACTTGATGAGTTGAAGTAATAATGGTTTAAATGCATAAATCGATAATTTTTTTTGTCACATGAATCATGATTCATTCAATTGATACTCTAATTTGTTTTATGATTCATGATTAATTGAGATATTTTACATGAATTTAGTTCTTGTGTGAATCTATTTACCTTGCCTTCATTGAATCTTCCGAAAAGTGATTTTGATGATTTGAATTTGAATAAAAAATTTTCAACCAAATCATGAACTTTCTTTTTGATTTCTCTACTTGAGCTATCTTTTATGATAATCAAAATATTTTCTATCTTCCATGATTTCTTCTTACCATTTACTAAAGAAGAGACTTATGCAAACAAACTATTATCTTGATAATGGTTTGAAATTATGCATGTTATATGTTGAATATTTAAAACCATATTTTGGTATCATGCATATCTAAGAAATGTTGATTTGATAAATTAAATGAGTTGAAAATGAATTATGATTTTTCTCTTGATTATAACTTGTGATATTTTTTTATATATGAATAATCATCTTGATTTCTCGATATTTGATACATGAGATTTTTCTATGAATCAAGATTTTTCATATTGTGATTCTTCATGGTATTCACTAAAAAGGATGTATTCAAATTAACCATGATATGCTACTTGATATCTTGATAATTTATGACTTGAGTTTTGTTATGCATTATTCCCCTCTTCTTCAATCTTATTTACAATGATAAAGGGGAGAAAAGAAATCACTAGCATTTCATGATATCGATAAATTTATTTATTTTATTTTGAATCTCTTGCAAGTGATTTTGATGATCTTGATTATTTGAAGTTGAATGTTTGGTACCAACAATCATGAAGTAATAAATGCTTAAAGATTTTAAAGTCTTTGTATCATGTATGATATGCCCATGGTGATGATTGATTTATTTTTGGTATCATTCATGAAGTAGAATGAAATGAAAGATTTTAAAATTGTGCATGTTATATCATGCAAACTAGCAAGTTTTTCACATATGAAAGTTGGCAAAATTTTACATCGTTTGAGGTATGCAAGATAGACTATTTATTCATCTTCTTGAATTGTGTAACTTAGCAAACATTGCTTCTTCTGAGATTTGTACGATAACACTTCTTGCTTCTCTTTTGAGATGAGCAAGCTTGCAAGTTTGCTTCTTTTGCAATGTGTAAGTTTCTAAATTTTGCATCTTGAGCTAGCAATCTTTCTCTCCCTTTGTCATTGTCAAAAAGAAGGGAAGAATATAATATTATAATTCTTTTCCTTTTATATCAATTTTTAAATCATGACAAAGTTAAAGTATCAATCCTTTTTTTTTAATATGGTTGTGCATCATTATGGTTTCAAATTAAATTTGCTAGCTTATAAATTGCAAGGAGAATAACTTGCTATCTTGAACATCACCAAGAATTGCTAGCTTGTAATCTCAAGAGTAGCAAAAGTACTATCTTGCCTATCTCAAGACGCACAAATGCAAACTTGCAAAATTTCTAATCTTGCACATGTTTAAAATTAATGATGATTTGGTGATTATGCATGCTCTAAAATGATATAAAATTTGCTAGTTTACATGTTGTAAAGTGATGAAAAATTGTTGCTAGCTTATATGTTGTAAAACTTGCATATCTCTAAAACTTGTTACTTGGATGATGCACTTCTCCTTTTTGTTGATGACAAAGGGGGAGAAGTGTGATGATGTAATGTATGATTTTTTACTTGGATTTTTGAATTTAAGAGTTCTATCAATATTGCATATTGATAGGGGGAGTTAAAGTTAACTCCGCCATCAATTGGTTGTCATCATCAAAAAGGGGGAGATTGTTGAATCTCGGATTTTGATGATGAAACCAATTTATAGTGTTTATCTGATATGCATTTTGAGTGATGTAGGAAGCTTCGAAAAGGAGACACAATTGAAGCAGTAAGAATCATCTTGGGTCGGAGTGGAACATGTCAGAAGATTAGACATCAAGCCGGAGGATCGGTCGACGTGTCGGCAGAAGACTTTGGATCGAGAATTCGGGCATCGGGCTAAGAAGAGCGAAAATTGTGCCAAGAAAATCGGATTTGTGGAGGTCAACTGATCGATTGGATAAAAGGTCGTAAGAGAGGATGATGAGCCGAAGAATCGGACGAAGCGTCAAACCAATGACATGACTGGACAATATTTGATGAGCTTTGTAATAATTATCTAGATCGAAGTAGGTTTTAGGTCTAATTGAGTCGGTATTGGGGTGAAACAATGTCAACTCAATGGCCAATTGGGCCTAAATTGAGAGTAATTTAGGCTCATTGGGAGGCCTATTCAATGACACAAATGTTAGGCTAGGCGGTGGCACCGCCAGAATTGGCGATAGAACCGTCTGTGAGTTGGAAAACTTGAAAAACTCTATCTCCGAGGCTATTAGGCGGTGGTACCGCCAGACTGAGTGGTGGTACAGCCCAATGACAATGTGTCAGGTGATGGTACTGCCAGACTGAGTGATGGTATCATCCAATGACAGTGTGTCAGGTGATGGTACTGCCAGACTGGGCGGTGGTACCACCCAGTGTCAGGCTACAGGCGGTGGTACCGCTCGTACCCTGAAATCTCAGGGATTTGAATTTTGGGCTGCAAATTTGAAACTATTTAGGGTCTATAAATACCCTACTCTTTCCTACTTAGGATAGAAAGAATTGGGTAGAAAGGGGGAAAGAATCCTTGACAAAAAAGAGTTGAAAAAGCTTAAAAATTGTTAAGTGTTCCCCCTCCACCTCTTAGAGTTCAGAGTTCATTCTAAGAGAGATGTGAAACTTGTATAGGTTCTCTCTTGGGCTTATTAAAAGGAGAATAGAGTTGTAAAGTGGTGGTTGGTCTTGACTGATTGAAGGAAGACCGATAGTAGATGTTGGTGGCCTCGATAGAGTAGGAATTGGGAGTAGATGTAGGTCACGACGACTGAACCACTATAAAATCTAGTTTGCATTTATTTTGAGCAAATTACTTTCATAGCAAACTTCCTCTTTACTTCATTTTCAAAGTTAAGCATTTCCGAAATGGGTTTAATCGAAACAAAAGATTTTCAAAATTGACGATTTTACCGCTGCACTAATTCACCCCACCCCCCCCACTCTTAGTGTCACTCTTGATCCTAACACTTATGACACATTGACCAGTCCTCCAGCCTAACATCTAATCTTCCGACATGTTCCACTCTGGCCTAGCATCTAATTCTTCTGCTTCAATTGATTTATCTTTCCATAATTGAAGTTAGTCCTGCATCACTCAAACGCTAATTAGATCTTAACTTCATCAATTGATTTCATCATCAAAATTTGAGATTCAACAATCTACCCCTTTTTGATGATGACAATCAATTGATGACGGAGTTTATCTAAACTCCCCCTATCTATATGTCAAATTGAAAGAAAATTTGAATGCAGAAAATCATTGCATGCATCATGAGTATTGAAAGAACCAATTTGATCACATCATTATATGCATCATATCAAATCATCATTCCTTTAGGCGTAATATGCATGATACCAAGTTTAACTCATTCATCATTACTCCTCCCCCTTTATCATCAACAAAAAGGAGAAAAATACAACTATCAAATTTTTGAAATATACAAGTTTAGCAAGTTTTTTGAGATGTGCAAGTTAACAATTTTTTCTCCCCCTTTGTCATTGTCAAAAAGAAGGGAATAATACAATATTATGATTCTTTTCTCTTTATATCAATTTTCAAATCATGACAAAAAATATATCAAGAATAAATTAATTTAATGATGAGATATATAATTCATGAATACAATAGAGTCAAATGAAAATCATGACATGAAACATATTAATATCAAATCGTGAACACCAAAAGAAATTATTTATATTGATAAATCTCCTCTTAAATAATAATAAAAAATCTTATGAGATCAAATAGTGAAAGATCTTTAAAAGAAATTTTAAGTTATAAACTCTGAGAAATCAAGAGAAAAATCATGATTCAAAATATTCTCTTAATAAAATGAAAGAATCATACGAGAGTAAGGAGTAAGAGATCTTGATTCATATAAAGAAAATCTCAAGTTATAAATATCGAGGAATCAAGAGAAAGAACATGATTCGTTAGGATAAACCTTCTCTTTAATGAAAGAATCATATGTGAATAAGTAATAAAATATCTTGATTCATTTAGAATAAATCTCAAGTCTTAAGTGAAAGATTTGAATAAAACTCATTCAAATTCAATTCATCAAATCATCAAAATCACTTTTATATTTTAAGAGATTTATAAAAAAAATAAATTCATATTAGGATGCCCTTGTTTTCTATGCCAAAGTCATACATCATCATTTAAAATTAAAAAATAAATTTTATCACAAAAAAATCATCAAGATCAATAATATAACACATTAAACAATAGAGCATCTTCAACCAAAATCATTTTGTTAAGTATATTAGATCTCTAGTCATATGCCTTGAACATCCATTATCAAGATATCATTTTTTCTCCTAGCTTTCGATTATAGACATTTCTACAAGAAAGGTGGGTTTGTTATAAGTACCCATATAACTTTGGGTCCCTCATGTTTAGATCTACCTATCTTGTCTTTTGGTATAACTTTTATCACAAAAAAAATCAAGATCAATAATATAACACATTAAACAATAAAGTATCTCCAACCAAAATCATTTTGTTTCGACTAGTATATTTTGTTAAGTATGTTAGATCTCTGGTCATATACCTTGAGCATCCATTATCAAGATATCATTTTTCCTTCTAGCTTTTGATTATAGACATTTCTACAATAAAGATAGGTTTGCTATAAGTACCCATTTAACTTTAGGTCCCTCATATTTAGATCTACTTATCTTGTCTTTTGGCATAAAGTCATTTATGATTCCTTTAGAAATCTAAACTAATTTATGCAAGTCATACCAAATGAACATTTATAAGCAAAATATCCACATCTACCATAAAAATTACATTTATTTTTAAGAAAAATATATAATGTGGTCCTTTAACAAAAGTAATTGGTTTTTGCTGAGTATTACTCACAAAGCTAATTCCTTCCTTTTTACGAACATGACCCTTATTAGCAAGGATCATATTTAAATATTTATTTCTAATTTTAATTTTTTTTAAAGTTTATTATAATACTATATTTTCTTTCTTAAGTGAATCTGACTCTTCACACTTAATGCAAGGAGTTAATAAGCATTTATCATACTCATTTTTAAAATTTTTAAATTCATTAGAAAGAGAAGTATGATCCTTTTTTAATCATTTATATTTTTTACCAACTAATTTACATTCATCAAACAAATCATGAAAAACATTAAGTAATTCATCGTAAGATAAAGACATTTTAGTTGAGTTGTATACCTCATTGTCGAAAGCCATCAAAGCGTAGTTCGCCACCTTATCTTTGTTGGTTTGCTCCTAATCTTCGGATGTACTTAATTCATCTCATGTCGCCTTAAATGCTTTCTTCTTCTTTGGTAGCTTCTTTAATTTTGGATATTCACTTTTGATATGCCTTGGCCTTTTGGATTCATGGCAAATGATTATATCCTTTTTAAGTTTATTTTTAGATTCTTGTTTTATAAATTTTTTAAAATTTTATTGTAAGGAATTCAAAGTCATCATCACTTGAGCTTTTGCTCGAGTAGTCTTCTTTTGTTCCAAGTATTATAACCTTCATTTTCTTTGGAAAGTTGTTCTCATGTTCGTCATGTGTCATACAAGTCATTTCATAGGTTATTAATGACCCTATAAGTTCTTAAAAAGTCAAACAGTTCAAATCATTTACTTCTTGAATAGTAGTTACTTTTGGATCTCAACTTTTAGGAAGAGATCTTAAAATTTTATTAACGAGTTCAAGATTCAAAAAATATTTACCAAGAGCTTTTAAACCATTGACGACATCCATAAAATATGTGTACATGTCTTCAATGGTTTCACTTAGTTTCATTCGAAATAATTCAAAACTATGCATCAAAATATTTATCTTGGATTCTTTTACTCTATTTGTGTTTTCATCTTTGATTTGGAGTGTGTGCTAAATATCATGTGCAGTTTCGTAAATAGAAATATAATTAAATCATTTTTGTCTAAAGTGCAAAACAAAGCATTCATAGCTTTAGCATTTAACAAAAATGATTTTTTCTCAAAATCATTCCATTCATTCATAGGTTTAGAGGGTGTTTGAAAACCAAATTCAACTATATTCCATAAATTAAAATCCATAGAATGAAAGAAAACTCTCATACGTGTTTTCCAATACGTGTAGTATGTCCCATTGAACATACGAGGACGAGTGATAGAGTATCTCTCTACATTGCCAATAAAAGTCATTCTCTTAGGTGTTAAACCAATTGAGAAAAACTTGGCTATGATACTAACTGTTAGGACCATTTCAGC
This sequence comes from Musa itinerans, assembly GCA_001649415.1. NCBI lineage: Eukaryota > Viridiplantae > Streptophyta > Magnoliopsida > Zingiberales > Musaceae > Musa > Musa itinerans. The sequence goes on along the minus strand of LVTN01000612.1, from coordinate 97,614 downwards.
ACTAAGAGGTGGCTTGAATTAGTGCCTTCGAGAAAAATATCGATTTAGAAAATTTTCGTTCGATAAAGGATAGTATCGGAAAGAGTTTAACTTGAAACATTCGTAAAGTAGTAAGCAAGTAAATCAGTTAGTAATGGTAATGAAAAGCAGAATGGAAATGCAAATCAAGTTTATAGTGGTTCGATCATCGCAACCTATGTCCACTCCCGATTCCTCTTCCGTCGAGGCTATCGGCATTCACTACTAATCTTCTTTCAATGGGCAAATATTAACTACCCTCTTACAAATCTTTCTCCTTTTGATAGGCTCAAGAGAGAACCTTTACAAGTCTCACACCTCTCTTAGAATAAGCCCAAAACTTAAAGAGGAGGGGGACACTTAGTACATTTCAAACTTTTTCAACTCAGAATCATAATCTCTTTCTATTCTATTTTTTGTTGTCCTAAGCAGGAAAGAGTGAAATATTTATAGACCCTAAATAGCTTAAAAAATGGAGCCAAAAAAGGTCTTATCTCGGGTTTTTGGAATACTAGTGGTACCACCGCCTGCCAAGTTGACAATTGGCGGTACCACCGCCTAGTTTGGGTGACACCACTACCTACCAGATTGACACTAGGCGGTACCACCACCCACTCTGGTGATACCTCCATCTGACATAGTCTGAAAGACTATATCTGGGCGGTACCACCGCTTAACACAATCTGGGAGACTGTGTTTGGGTAGTACCACTGCTTGTTCTAGTGGTGCCACTGCCTGACCCATCTGTGGGTCACTGAATGAGCCTCCCAGTGGGCTGACTCAATCCCAAATCAAGTCCACTAGGCCCCTAATTGAGTTAGCCTGGTTATACCCAAAACTAACTCAAATAGACCTCAACTACTTCGATCAAGAGATACACGATTACAAGACGAGAATACTATGTTGTTCGGCATGTCATTGGTGTTGAATCTCAGATTTTGATGATTAAACCAATTGATAAGTGTTTATGATTTGATCTATGTTTTGAGTGACATAGGATGCTTCGATCAGGGAGAGACAATTAAAGTAGGAAGAATCATGTTTGGCCGGAGGAAAACATGTCAGAAGATTGGACGTCGAGCCGGAAGATCGGTCGACGTATCGACAAAAGCCTTCGGGCCATGGTTTCGGGCATCGAGCCAAGAAGAGCAGATATTGCCCCAAGGATATCAAAGTTGCAGAGGTCAACTGGCCGATTGAACAATAGGCCACAAGAGAGGACAATGCACCGAAGAATCGGACGAAGCGTCGATGGACCAATGACATGCCGGACAACATGATTCATGCTTAGTAATAATCGTCTAGATCGAAGTGTATTTTTATGTGTGCAGGATTAACTACGATAGCAAGGCATAAAGCAAAACGAAGTCCCGGAGTCAAGAACGCGATTTCGTTGGGAGTTCGAGAGTTCGTCAGAAGTCTAGATGTTCATTAGAAGTTCTACCAGAATCAACCGAGAAGTCCAAGAGCTTGCCAAAGAAGCTTGTCGGAACTAGCCAAGAAGATTGTCGTGAAGTCTAGGAGCTTTCCAGGAGTCCGTTGGAACATTGCCGAGAGATCGTCGGAAGCTCGCTGGAAGAAACCAAGACCTAGGGACTTGTTTCGCTTAGTAAATGTCTTAAATTTTGTAGTTATCACATAATTGTGAATGAAATTGGGCCAACCCAATTAGGGGCCAGTTGGGCCCATGTAAGGACTATGTTAGGCCCAATGAAAGGCCCAAATAATGACCCAAGAGGTGGCACCATCGTGGCACAGTCTCCGAGAGTGTGTTAGGCGGTGGTACCCCACAGATACAGTCTCTGAGAGGCTGTCAAGCGGTGGTATTGCCAGTCTGGGCGGTGGTACCACCCAGTACAAGGTGTTAGGCGGTGGTACCGCCCAATGCAGTGTTAGTGTCAAACTGACACTAGCGGTGGTACCGCCCGTACTCGGGAGACCCGGGATGAGATGTTTTTAGGCTCCAAGTTTGAATCAACTTGAAGCCTATAAATACCTCTCTCATCCCTAGTTAAGATACACAAGTATTGAGAGTAAAAAAGAAAGAAATGATGCTGTAATCTTATATCAAACTCCTCTCAAAGTTCTGAGTGTTAGAATAGTTTGAGAGAGGAGTAAGTGGGGGTGTAAGGGTTATCTCCTAAACCCGGTAAAAGGAGAATCGAGTTATAAGAAAGATGTTGGTCTTCGCTTATTGAATGAAGACCGATAGTGGATGCCGGTGGCCTCGATGGAAGAGGAATCGGTGGAGTAGATGTAGGTCACGACGACCTAACTACTATAAACTCGGTTTGCATTTACTTCTTGCTATTTATCTTACTACAAACTGCCCTTCTTTACTCTCACTGCTAACCTTCTCTTAGCACTCTTACAAAAGCTTTTAAGTTCAATTTTAAGTATCTTTTCGAGATCGATTTTTATCGTACGAAGTATTTTTCCGAACCGACGTAATTTACCGATGTACTAATTCACCTCCCCTCTTAGTGCCGACTCTTTCCTAACAATTGGTATCAAAGCCTAGTTTTTCTCATTTGGTTTAACACCTAAGAGAAATTGTTCTTTTTGGCTTTCAAGAAGGACTTTCTCTCATTTATCCTCCCTTGTTAAATGGGATGGACTACACATATTGAAAAACTCGAATGAGAGTTTTCTTGCTTTCGTTAGATTTGAATTTATGGAACATTATCGAAAGTAGTTTTCAAAAGTCTTCTACTCCAATGAAAGAATGGAATGATTTGAAGAAGAAAACTTTTTCCTTAAATGCTAGAGCTATGAACGCTCTATTTTGTGCTTTGGATAAAACTGAGTTTAATTGGGTTTCTACTTGCGAAACGGCTTTCGATATATGGCACACTCTCGAAATCACACACGAAGGCACTAATAGAGTAAAAGATTTGAAGATCAATCTTTTAATGTATGATTTTGAATTGTTTTATATAAAACTAAGTGAAACTATTGGAGACATGTACACTCGTTTTACGGATGTCGTCAATGGTTTAAAAGCACTTGGTAGAAGTTTGTCGGATTTTAAACTTGTAAATAAAATTTTACATTCTCTTAATTAGAATTGGGATCCAAAAGTAACCGCAATACAAGAGGCAAAAGATCTTAATAATTTTTCACTTAAAGAACTTTTTGGTTCATTGATGACATATGAAATGATGCACAATGCACAAAACGAACTTGAGAACAACCTTCCAAAGAACAAGAAGGATTTAGCACTTCGAATAAAAGAAGACTACTCGAGCATAAGCTCAAGTGATGGTGAACTTGAACTTCTTATGAAATTTAAAAAGTTCATGAAACAATGATTAAAGAACAAAAGCAAACTTAAAAAGAGTGAAACTACTTGCTATGAACGCAAGAAGAAATTGCCAAAAGATGAATCAAGCTCGTTCGAAGACGAGGAGAAAATCAACAAAGGCGAGGTGGCAAACTACGCCTTAACGGCTTTCGACGATGAGGTAATCAAAATGCCCTTAATTTACTTTGAAATTATATAATGCTTTTCATGAGTTATTTTTAATTTAGTTTTAATTTAGTTTAAAAAAATATTTTTCTTAAAAATTGCATGTTTAATAATGTAATGAAAATGTAAAAATTAGGAATCATACTTATCCTTCTAGTAATTTTTTGAAAATGATCTTGATGGAAAATCCTTAATGTTTAATAAAATCATGCTTAATGATTTAATGATGCATAATGATGTAATGGAAATGTTAAAAAGTCTTAGTATCATGCTTGATGATTTTATAATTATGCATAGTGATTTGAAGTAATGATGATTTTTGGGTTTATTAAGCTTGATGATTTCTTTGATTTTCATATTATTTTTTGATTACAAATAATGAGCCATGGCCTTTGTATGAAAGACTTGAACATGAAATCAATCACAAAATTTGGAACTAAAAGAACTTAAGCTATTTTTAATCTATCTATGTTGCTTTCATTAAATTATCCGAAAAGTGATTTTGATGATCATTTTGGATTTGACAATTTATTTTCATATTTAATCAAACACTTAATTTATTCATGTTTATGACATGAGATGTATTTTATATGAATCATTTTGTTCTCATATGATTTTATCATCTAAAGAAGAAAATTATCATAATGAATCTATGAATCTCTTGGACTATGAAAACGATTTTGATGATTTTACATGATGATTTTGGATTTCCTTTCGTATGATTCATTTTAATAATAAGATGATATATCCAATCGAATCATCTATCGATGTTTATGACTTGAGTTTTATTATGTAAAATTTCTTGTATTCATGAAGTATATCGTATCACCAAATTTTTCTTGATATCTTCCATGTGATGACTTGAATATTTATACCTTTATACTATTCCCCTCTTCTTCTTTCTTATTTACAATGACAAAGGGGAGAAAGGAAATCACTAGCATTTCAAGAGATCGATAAATCTCTTCATTTCATTTTAAATCTCTTGAAAGAAACTTTGTTGATTTGACAAATTGAATGAGTTGAAAATAATGATGAATGTTTTGAAAATAAATAATTGTATCATGTTTGATGATTTTACATTTTGAAATTATGCATGATGAGTTGAAGTGATGATTTAAAAATATTTATTCAAATGCATGAATCAACAATCATTTTGTCAAATGAAATATGATTTTTCCTGTGAATTCTTAGAATTATAACTTAGTCTTCTTTTCCTATCATGCTTTCTATTTACAAAAGAAAAAAATTGTCAAAAATGATATATGGCGAAAGTAGTTTTCAAAAGTCTTCTACTCCAATGAAAGAATGGAATGATTTGAAGAAGAAAACTTTTTCCTTAAATGCTAGAGCTATGAACGCTCTATTTTGTGCTTTGGATAAAACTGAGTTTAATTGGGTTTCTACTTGCGAAACGGCTTTCGATATATGGCACATTATCTCAATTATAACATATTGAAATAAGAATGACACTCTATTTTTGTCATAATTTGAAAATTGATGAATTGCACCATTATTTTGTTATTCCCCTCTTTTTGCTATTGACAAAGGGGGAGAAAGAATTTCTAGCATGCACATCACAAAAAGAGGCAAACTTGCTAGCTTGCTAATCTCAAAAGAGAAGCAAGAAGTGCTATCTTGCAAATCTCAAAAGAAACAATGTTTGCTAAGTTACACATTTCAAGAAGAGGCCAAATAGTCTATCTTGAACATCTCAAATGATGTAAAATTTTGCTAACTTTTATATGTGTAAAATTTGATAGCTTGCATACTATAAAATGATATAAATTTGCTAGCTTACATGTTCTAACATGATGTAGAACTTGCTATCTTGAACATCACCAAGACTTGCTAGCTTGCAATCTCAAGAGAAGCAATAGTGCTATCTTGCCTATCTCAAGAAGCAAATCATGCTAAACTTGCATATATAGCAAAATTTACAAACCTGAAATGATACAAATTTTTGCTAGCTTGCATGATGATAAAATTGGAAATTATGTTTATTATGCAATGATTCAAACTTATATCTCAAACACTTGATAGTTGCACTTCTCCTTTTTGTTGATGACAAAGGGGGAGAAGTATGATGATGTTATGCATAAGTTTATGATAACATGTTGCTTAGATTTTTTAATCCAAGAGTTCTATCAATATGGCATATTGATAGGGGGAGTTTGTTTAAATTCCGTCATCAATTGGTTGTCATCATCAAAAAAGGGGAGATTGTTGAATCTCGGATTTTGATGATGAAACCAATTGATAAGTGTTTATGATTTGATCTGCATTTTGAATGATGCAGGATGCTTCGATCAGGGAGAGATAATTAAAGCAGGAAGAATTATGTTTGGTAGGAGGAAAACATGTCAAAAGATTGGACGTCGAGCCAGAGGATCGGTCGACGTATCGACAAAAGGCTTCGGGCTATGGTTTCGGGCATCGGGCCTAGAAGAGCAGATATTGCCCTAAGGATATCAAAGTTGCAGAGGTCAACTGGCTGATTGGGCAATAGGCTGTAAGAGAGGACGATGCGCTGAAGAATCGGACGAAGCATCGATGGACCAATGACATGTCGGACAACGTGATTCATGCTTAGTAATAATTGTCTAGATCAAAGTGTATTTTTATATATGCAGGATTAACTATGATAGCAAGGCATAAAGTAAAATGAAGTCCCGGAGTCAAGAATGCGATTTTGTTAAGAGTTTGAGAGTTCGTCGGAAGTCCGAACGTTCGTCGGAAGTCCGGACATTCGTCGAAAGTCTGGACGTTCGTCGGAAGTTCTGTCGGAACCAACCGAGAAGTCCAGGAGCTTGCCAAAGAAGCTCATCGAAACTAGCTAAGAAGATCATCGTGAAGTCCAAGAGCTTTCCGGGAGTCCGCTGGAATATTGCCGAGAGATCGTCGAAAGTTCATCGGAAGATCGCCGAAAGAAACCAAGACCTAGGGACTTGTTTAGCTTAGTAAATGTCTTAAATTTCATAGTTAGCATATAATTGGAATTGGAATTGAGCCAATCCAATTAGGGGCCAGTTGGGCGCATGTAAGGACTGTGTTGGGCCCAATGAAATGCCCAAATAGTGACCCAATAAGTGGCATCATCGTGGCACAATCTCCGAGACTGTGTCAGGCGGTGGTACCGCCAGTCTAGGTGGTGGTACTGCTAGTCTAGGCAGTGGTACCACCCAGTACAAGGTGTCAGGCGGTGGTACCGCCCAATACAGTGTTAGTGTCAAACTGACACTAGCAGTGGTACCGCCCAACATAGGCGGTGGTACCGCCCATACCCGGGAGACCCAGGATGAGATATCTTTAGGCTCTAAGTTTAAATCAACTTGAAGCATATAAATACCCCTCTCATCCTTGGTTAAGATACATAAGTATTGAGAGTGAAAAAGAAAGAAACGCTGATGTAATCTTATGTGAAACTCCTCTCAAAGTTCTAAGTGTTAGAATAGTTTGAGAGAGGAGTAAGTGGGGGTGTAAGGGTTCTCCTAAACCTGGTAAAAGGATAATCGAGTTGTAAAAAGGAGGTTGGTCTTTGCCTATTGAAGGAAGACCGATAGTGGATGCCGGTGGCCTCGACGAAAGAGGAATCAGTGGAGTGGATGTAGATCATGATGATCGAACTACTATAAACTCAGTTTGCATTTACTTCTTGCTATTTACCTTACTGCAAACTGCCCTTCTTTACTCTCACTGCTAACCTTCTCTTAGCACTCTTACGAAAGCTTTCAAGTTCAATTTTAAGTATCTTTCCGAGATCAGTTTTTATCGTATGAAGTATTTTTCAGAACCGACGTAATTTACCGCTGCACTAATTCACCCCCCCTCTTAGTGCCAACTCTTTCCTAACAATTGGTTCATCCGACACTTCATTCGATCCTTTAGTGCATCATCCTCTCCTTCAGCATATTGCCCAATCGGCATGTTGACCTCCCACAACATCTGATCTCCTTAGTGTAATGTCCAATCCTTTTGGCTCGATGCCCAAACTCATGGCACGAAGTCCTTTTGGCATATTGACTAGTCCTCTAGCCCGACGTTCAATCTTCTGACATGTTCCACTCTAGCCTAATGTCTGATTCTTCCTGCTTCAATCGATTTGTCTTTCCATGATCGAAGTTAGTCCTGGTCACTCAAATGTTGATTAGATCTTAACTTCATTAATTGATTTCATCATCAAAATCCAAGATTCAACAGATTTGGATAAGAAACTAAAGTATTAAGGTTAAAGTCATCTTCTTCTATAACCCTAGGTTTTCATACATATATCTGGATTGAATTTAATAAACTCACCAATATCATAGGCATCAAATACATTATGATCTATGTCTTCTTCTACTCCTACTAATTTCTACTCAACCCAATTTTAAATATCTTATAACTATCTTCATTATCGTTCATTACAAAAGTTTCATTCAAATAAAAGTTGCAAGTTTGAGGTTGTATAGAAGAATATCCTTCAAATTTCTTTTGTAACTCATAACTCATGGTGGCTTCCGAAAACAAAGTTAGATATTTAAATTAGTACAAAGGTTGATCCTTCAGCTTGGTTTGGTATGGAATGACTACTTCTCAAAATTTCTTTTCATTCTGGCATTGATTGATAAAGGTGGGTGTTTTATTGAAATTATCCATCTCATCTAAAAAACTAAATATTTCATTCGAAAAAAGATCATCCTTGTCAAGTAATCCATATTTAAATTATTGAATCTCGAATTTTGATGATAAAATCAATTGATGGGTTAATTGATCTAATCCATATTATTGAGTTAAGTGTGCAGGATTAACTACGATAAACAGAAAACACAAAGCAAGAATACCGGAGTCAAGTTCGATG